>JAKWBJ010000116.1:275000-282500 GCA_023159175.1 Wohlfahrtia magnifica
CTGGGTATGCCGCTTTGTGGTTCCAATAGAGCTACATTGTGATCAGGATAGAAATTTCGAGTCTGCTATATTAAAAGAAATGTGTGCAATATACGGTATTAAGAAGACTCGAACGACGCCGCTTCACCCACAGTCTGATGTAGAACGATTTAATCGAACCCTGGAAGAATGCTTGCGAAAAGTACTCAGCGACCATCAGAAGGATTAGAACGAACACCTACCGAGGTTACTACTGGCGTACCGTTCAGCTGTCTATGACTCAACATCTAGATCACCTGATAAGATTATTTTTGGGCCTGAGCTAAAATTACCTAGTGACTTAAAGTTTGGTGTTAAGCCTATCACAGAGAGGAATGCCACGACTGAACCGATTTTCTTGATATGTTAACAGTATCTCTCTGTATGTCTGGAAGGAGCTATAGGCTATATAATTTTAAAAATTTTCAACAAGGCGGTACTACGCTCGTGAAAAGCGTATATTTATTTTTCTATATGTGTGGGTGTGGTACCTCCCATATAAAGTAAATATTTGTTTTAGTTTATCTTGAGAACAGTTGAAGCAAAAGCTTCCGAAATTCGTCTAAACGACTTTGTAGTTAATGCAAATCAACATACAAAAACTGGGCGAAATTGGAAAAGTGGGCGTGGTACCTCTAATACAACCTAAATATAGATTTCATTATATTTTTAGAACGGTTAAAGCATAAGTTTCAGCATTCGGTATGAATAACTTTATACTCAATTCAAATCATCAGTAAAAAAGTAGGCCGAATTAGACAAGAGGGCGTGGTACCTCCCATACAAACCAAATGTTAATTCCTGTATATCATATGAACGGTTAAAGCAAAAGCTTCTGAATTTGGACTTAATGACTTTATAGTCAATACAACTCATCAGGCAAACAATGGGCGGAATTGGACAAGCAGGCGTGGTACCTCCCATATAAAGCAAATATTGATTTTTCTATATCTTGAGAACGGCAATAGCAGAAGTTTCCAAAATTGTTTCAAACAATGTCTTGAGCAATATATATCATGAGTCAGTAACTCGACGAGATTGGATAAGTGGGCTTATCACCTCCCATTCATACTAAATCTTGGATTTTGTATATGTGGAGAACGAAACTTTTAAAGCTTCGTTATCTATCCACATCAACCATGAAGAGAGTATTGCACAAAGCACACCGGATAAAAGTTGTCTATATACGTATACTATATAAAAAATGTATGTTTGTTTGAAGAATGTGTACAGCTAAAAAGCAGAACCTACAGCGTCTTTATGGAAGAAACAAACGATTGTATTTTGAACGGAAGGGGACAAAATTGAAAAAAAGAGCAAAAATGTGTCCCAGATAGCATTTAAGATAATAATTAAAATGGGGGTAACTAAGCACACGGGGTATTAACTAGTTTAAAATAAATATATAACCATGAAAACTTATTTCTTTTTTGTAATGTATATTATGGTCCTGAAAAGGACCGGTGTTCGTTTATGGCAAAATAAGCCACACACGTCTTTGACGATCCGCTAAGAACTAATTGCACTTTAGGGGCAGTTTTAATATACTGACTACCTTATCTTTCTGTTTCTGTAAAACTCTCTTAGTGGTAAAAAAATGTCAATGTTCTTTGGCCATAAACCACAATTGATGGAATTAAAAATAGCACTCTTGTGTGGTGTTTATGTTTTTATGCAAATTCATTGCTTGCAGAAAGTATAGCCCCTACCATGACAAAAATTTCACATGAAATCAATTCCCTTTTCACTTAATTCTTGTTGACATTTGCAAATTACTTTACCTTTATTTTGTAGAAATTTTCACTCTTTTTGTTCATGGAAAAAAAATTCACTATTTTCATAGTTTAAATTTTTTTTTCACAATAAGGGTGTTTATTAATTTTGAAAACAAAAACTGCTGAAAGATAACCAGCCAAGATTATCAACATGACTTTACACTAAACTAATAAATATAATTAAACGCACTTACCTAATATCATCAGACGGATATATATGCAGTCCTGTTCGTGGTGGAGAACCTATTACACATTGCGACTCCTGAAAGAAAATGTATTTTTATATTTCTAATATCAAACAAAGCGTTTACTACTTACATTGCTTGTTTGTTTTTTAATCCTCTTTTATAATGTATTTCTTTTCTTCAATGACCGTGTTTCCTCTACAGAATAAGATTTCCTCTGAAACTGGTGAATATTCGAACTCCTTGTCTGAAAAGAAGAAGTATAAAAAAAATATTTTAAAAAAACCCTAAATTTAAAAAATTTTTATAAAAATAAAAGAATAATAACAAATGGCAGAATAATAGTTTCGTGCGAGAGGGACAGATATACTTTGATAACAAGTTTATTGTCTCTACCAACGAAACTGTTAAGCCGTTAGCAAGGCACATTGAACAAGGTAGTGTTGCCTGTACAACAAATAGCTTTTTAACAAAAGCAGGATATATTTGTTGCTTTTTTGTGAATTTTGAATGTCAAAAAAATTTATATAAATTATATTTTGAATAAAATACACGTAGTCTTATTCTTACACTATAGATAAATTCTAAACGATATCGTGCAAAAAATGGCGTAAATTCAAGATTAGGTGTAAAATAAAAATAGGTTTGACTTTTATAATAAATACACCTGAGCCTGTTTGTACATTTTACTTACGTTTCGAACAATACCGTACAAAAAATCATGCAAAATCAGGATTAGGTGTAAACTAAATAAAAGTATTGACAATGAAGAATCACTGTATTACATAAAAAAAACAGGCAGCCGAGCCGACAACACCATCTTCTTAAATGTACGTTGGCCGTTAGTACCAATTTTCTCCATTTCGCTTCTGGTTATTCTGTGGTAAAAATTACAGGCATTAAAGAGTAAATCTAGTGATTGTTTTCTTTAATTTCTTATAATATTTGAAAATTATACAAAGTTTTTTAGATAAATTCTATTTAATACTGTCTTTTAGTTAGTTATGTATTAAATTATTAAGATTTTTGTTCTTTTAAGTTCTCTTTAAGTAAAATATCGTAACAATTTGTTTTAAAAAGATTTTAATAAAGGAATTTCATTAAAAATTAAACAAAAAATTAATAGGTTATACTAAAGTTCACTAATTTGTGCTACAGGTTAAGGCTGTCTATTAATCCATTGAAATTTCAAACTTATAACTCAAAATAGAAAAACAACAATTTAGCGTTTTCAAATACATACATACATATGTATTTATTGGCTATTGTCAACGGTGAGCTATTAATGCAAGGATATTTTACCCTTCTCAATCCAACCTAAAAACATATATGTATACAAACGTGTTCATGTGTGTTGTGCGAATAAAGAGTGTATAGTATAATAAAATATAATAGTGTGTTTTCAACCCTAAAACGGTGAACAAATAAAATATATTTTTTTTGTTTTTTAACAATAGTAAAAATAAAAGAAAACTAAAGTTTTTCCTGCATAATTTCAAAGAAAATATTAAAAAAAAAAAACATAAACATATTTTAGTTCATGTGAGTGAATATGAAAAAAAGTGATGATGAAAATGAGGCTAAAGAACAAAATTTACAGAAACAACAAATTATGTTAAAAACACCACAACAAATTGAAACAAAACAACTTCAGAAACAATAAGAAATTCTTTAGCGGCCAAAAAAGACAATTATACCAGAAGACTGCGTAATATTGATAATGTTGATGGTGATTATGATGATAAAAGAGGAACTCGATGTTAAAATATAAATCAGAAGCAGCAATCAACACAACAGCAAAGACTTACAAAACGCCAAATTCGAAAACATAAAATAAAATGGAATAATTATGATTTATTCAAATTGAAAAATAGCTCTAGAGATGTGCCAGTTATACTATCTGTTAGCATGCCTTCCTCAGTTTCAAGTATAACTTCTTTAGCATATTATTTTACAACTAATATTACTACGTCCCCATCATCGTCATCACAAGCATCATTTTCTTCTGGATCAGTATCTTCCAATACAAGCACGTTGATAAACAATTCTTCAAGAAAAGATAATGCCATAAACAAAAATAATAATCAACAAAATAATATAAACCTTCGTAAAAACGAACAACACCAACAACAAATGCTTAATTGTGAAGAAATTTATTCTGGAAAATTGTTTGAGAAGTCAACAACATCACACCTACAACGTCAACTGCAACAACAACAACACCTAAATCAACAAATAATTAGTAGTAGCCGTCATCATCAAGGAAATAGTGACAATTCGTCGTGCTCAAAACAGAAGTTGTAAGTTTTTATTGATTTGTTAAAGTAATAACGAACTCGAAGGGACCATAAAATTAAAGCAACAAACACATAGATGACAGCATGCAGCAGGCAGCATTTGCTGCCATTTTGTCGGCTTCATAAAAAAATACAGCTGAGTTCGTAGTAGAGATGTACAGTTACTTCAAAGAGTGAGTGCCCACTTTTTATTTACGACTTCAAATAATATTTCCAAAAATAATAACTTGTTCTTATTTGTTGCAATCATAATATTAATTTTAGAAACAAAAATAACAAACAAAATTTCAGAAAGTTAGAAAATAGAAACATTTTTATTGATATCAAAATTTCTTCCCTAAGAAGTGAATGCTCACTTAAAGTATATTCTAGAATTAAAGGTAAGAAATAGGAAACTAATACTTAGTTTGTGATTCTTTGTTGTTTATAATTGCTTATAATCTTTTAGGAATGGAATGTACCGGTTTTTAAGTAACTTCGGTAGAAATTTTATCTCACTCTTTTCCTAAAGCCAAAAACCAAATCATTTTTAATCCAAATTTCCCTTTCCCTAATTTTTATTCTCTAAATGATCTCATAAATTTGTAATGGGGTTTACACATGTCTAGTGATTGAGGAGATGTTTCTATCCATTCTGGAGTATTTTGGAGCAGTCATTAGTCTTGTAACATGGATGTTTTCGGTAATTGACCTGGGTATATATATATAAGCGGACGGTCAACCCACTTTTTTGTAATAAGGTTTTAAAATATTAATATTAGCTTTGTGTACAAGGCACTCCTCCATATTTAGATGTGGGGCACCTAAGGTCCAACCATAATATGCGTAGGCCAGCTTCAAAGACTGCGAATACACACAATCAAATATGAATAGCCATAATGTATTTAACAAACTTTTCGTTCAGTTTCATTGAGTTTCATTTGCTTACGTTTTGAGCGAACCTGATCGCATTGTACGTACGTAAATAGCTGTTTGTGTGATATGCAAAACAATAGAAAAACAAACTCGTTGTGCAATGGATGCTCGTGCTTTTATTCGTCACTGTGTCAAAGTGTTAAAATTTTTATATTTTTAATAAAAAATAAATTCATTCAGATACTAATAATGCTAATTACCCATTCAACCCAACTTGCAGATAGCAATTTTCATGTTCCCACTAACACAACTATTCAAAAAGTACATAATAGCCACCAAAAAGTTGATTAAGTATTTGACAGACTTTTCGTTGAGTTTTTGACGGTAACTATTAATATTAATTTATATTAATAATAATATTAATTTTTTTTTTTCTTTAAATTTTTCATCGCCTTTTCTTCATATCTATTATATCTTCCAATGAAGGAAAGAAATTCTGGATTTTTATCATCTTCAACACAATCAAGCCATTATAAATTAAAAGGCTAAAAAATTTTTATGAAAATATAATTTGAAGTCGTAAACAATAAGTGAGCACTCCCTTTTTGAAGTAATTGTACAAATGTACATTACAATTTTTAACAAAAATTATGACTGAAGTAAATTTGCTAAATTTAGTAACAGCAATTGCTCATGAAATATATATATATATAGGTATATATATATATATATATATATATATATATATATATATATATATATATATGTATATTGTTACGTGTTAAACTTTTTAGAACGTTTGAGTTCGCTTATATTGCGTTAAAATAAAATAAAACTCTATTTTTATATTAGTTGTTTTACAATCTGTCTCTTTCTTTATAAATTCCACTGTACTTTAATACACCAAATTCGGTTTTAAAACACTTTTTATTTGCGCCTTAAACAGACTACTTCTTGACAGTCAATTCAAAACTAACTCACTAATCTCAATAGCTGCAATTCGCCGCTTTTATAGTATTTCATCTTAGTTTAGAATGTTCTAGTACGGACACGAATCTTCGGTTTTTCGACGTTAATTCAAAGTGGTCTAAAATAACACAAAAAGTAACCGATCCATGCATTGATAGCACTTTCAATTAGTGCAGATAATTTTAGAAGTTTTTAAGCCTTGACACAAGCCAATACATTTTTTAGCTAAAAGCTCTTAATAAACTCTGACGTGGTGAATTTTGTTTTTAGCATTTTCATTTTCATAACAATATCAATGCTTTTAAAAATAATAGCAATAATAAACAAATATATATGTATGTATGTACTTAGCAAATTCAATATATTACAACAAAAACAAACAATTAAAATGAAGTTGCCACTTATAGTTTTTCGCATTCCTAACAATTAAAACGCTTGTTTACAGTATACCTACTTACATATTTCGCTTTAAAATTTTAAAATAAATTTAATCATGTGTTCAATAGACAGTTATGTTAAATCTGTGTTGGTTAAACGAATATCGCTACCATCACTTCCACTATCAGAATTGAAAACAATTGATGAAAAGATTTCTTTTCACAAAAAATATATATGTATTTTTACATGGCAATTTTAACAAGGTAATTGCAACTGAATGTACATCCGATTCTGGTCTGACTGAGAGAACAATTGTCCAAAGTTGTGTCAGGTTTTTCTTTTTTTATTTTATTTTTTTCAAATATTTAATATTCTCGAATATACAATAATATTTTATTGCTGGTATTTTTTAAAAGGATTTATTTTTCCCCAAAATTGAAATATGAAATATAAAATTTCTTTATTATTAATGTAAATAAATTAATATAAATATTGAAGAAACGAAGTGTGGAATGCACGAATATTTGTACCTTACATTTTTTTTTTCTTTTCTACTTTTGGTGATTTTCATCCTGTTGCTTCGAACTATTTTTCTCATTTTAATACTGTTAAGTAAACATGTATACGAAAGAGAAAGAAACAGAAATCAAAAATTTCTGCCTGAATTCCAATTTCACATATGTGAAAACTTTAGGCAAGAGTAAAAGAGAATTGAAAAATTGTCAACCAAGTGTAAAAGCGGACTTACACAAAAAAAAATTCCCGAAAATAAAAGAAGAAGAATAAAACAACAAAAACAAAACACAACCATATGTAATAATACCAAAGTTTCCGAATAATCTCTTACATTCTCGTTCTCTGAAATTAAGTTTATATTTCAGTCTTTAAAAAAGCGGCGAATTTAAACATTTTATATTTTTTTTGGGTTGTATTTACGGCTTTATAAAATCCATAAAAAACACCAACAAAATGCTTGCAACAACTATAGGTACAACAAAAACGAAAAATACTCTATTGTTACGC
>JAKWBJ010000116.1:287500-396806 GCA_023159175.1 Wohlfahrtia magnifica
ATTTAAGTCTTTTATAGGTACGTTTCTAGTTGTCGACTTTCTTAAACATTTGGTGGCTTTCCATAACCTACACTCATTATTATTTGTGTCATCTAAGCTTCTTAGAAAGTTGGACACCTCCGCGTTTTTCATTTGAATGATAAGTTTGTTTCTGTTTCAATTGCAATTGCAAAATAAATGCAGATTAACACAACTGTGGCTGAACAAAGACTGACTTGAAATATTAAAACGTATTTTTTTAAATTCGAACTTAATGTTCCACTTTTAACGGTCTTTAACGTCTTTTTGTTTTGTTAGGATTGTTATTTAGTAAATCATCAGGTGGTTGAACATGTGGGTCGTCTATACATATCTAATTAAAATTGAACAAGCTTTAGGCTAGTATATCAATTTGTTTTTGGTTTTATTTATTATCAAAATTTGTTAACACGATTTTGTAGTGATGAAATGCTAAAAATTTAACATGCAAGTTTGTGTGTCTATAGTTCTCAAAGGGTTTTTGATATTTTCTTTGACCCTATCATCCAAATTCTATGGTCGAACATATACATATATATAATTCCCATAACATTCCATGAAGGAACACGTGGACTTCTCTCATTCAATGAGCTGCACCCGATTCTATGTTTAGACTCATTGAAACGAGTCTACAGATTAACGCCGGCTTCGAACGGCAAATGCATTTAGAGAAGTTTTCAATAGTAGTAATACTCATAACCAGTTACTAGCTAATGTTATGAGGTGATACCGTTGTTGTGAATATTCGGAAGTGCTTGGTCTTATAATGCCGTCTCGTATCCATTCCCTTATTTGTTTTTCTACAATTCCCTGGTCTTCAAGTAATAAACGAAGGGGTCTCTGATATATCGGAATATCATCTGACAAAACAATCTTCATACTAATCGGTGATGGTTTTCGATTTACTGAGCTATAGTTTTTAATTAAATATCCAATTTCGTTCGCTGTTTTCTTTGGCAAGTGCGACAAATTATAATAATCTTCATCCTCTATAGCGACTGTTGAACAAAACTTATCCAAATCATCTTTATTTTCTGCCCTTCCTTAATAAAATATTTCTTTTTCGAAAAGTTAGCAGCATTTGATGTTAATATTATGTTCATCTGTTGTAAAATATCGTTGCCAATCGCAGCCTCATAGTGGAATTTTTCGGTGACATAAAACCTTATATTGAAATCAAAGCAATCTATTTTCACGATCCTATCGAGGCGTCCTAAATCAACCGAAATCAGCTGTTATAAAACATTCGCTTCCCTTAAAAATTTTACAATTTCGCATCCTTCTGAAAACATCTACTCTAATAATCGATATATCGCTTCCAGAATCGATAATAGCCGAAAGTTTCAGACCGTCCAAAATGACTTCCTTAAAAATACGATTCGCTTTCAACACGCAGCTCATCGGAGAATCGACATTTCGTACTGCCTTAAAAACATTCCTTACCATACATGAATTATCATTATTCGTCTACTTTTTAATTTGTGTTTGAGGTTTAGTTCTACATTCAAATGATCTATGGCCCTGCTTACCACATGTGAAGCATTTAAAACTTCCCGATTTACAATATTTAGCAATAACAATTATAACAATTATAGCATTTTTTACCCACGTTATTTGGTGAAGTAAGAATCAGGCTATTTGCAATGTTTGCAAACAAATGTTTGCCAATGTGGGTTTTTAATGAAACCATTGATTTTGTTTTTAAATTTTTGTATTTATAATATTTATTTTATTATATTGTTTATTAATTTTATCATAAAGTTACAAACTTATTTATATAATATGTATGTTTGTGGGCTTTTATAGAAACCGTTTTGTGTATTTACTTATTTAATGACAATATAATGTTAAAGATTTTAATACTGACAAATTATTTTAACAAAGATTGTCAAAACTAGAGTTTTAATGAACGTCTGTCTGGGTTGAGTGTTGAGTAAGAACAAAACTAAAAAATTTCCGTTGCCCATTAGCTATAACTTAACGAGTCCCCAAAGTTGCATTAAACCGTACGTCTGCGTCAGTCATAAAATACAGTGTCGCACTATTTAGTAAGTCCAATCCCACAGTTAAGAAACTTTTTTTTTTCAAATGGTCTGGCCTGGTATTGACCGACGACTTCCTGGTTGATAGGCGGGTGTCTTATCTACCATACCACAGCGGCACATAGGGTTACAATAAAAATTTTCTAATCATCTCTAATAATGCTGACAATTCATTTTGTTTTACGTTATATTTGCCCTCTTTAGTTTGGAACTTCCCTTGTTCAAGTTTAAGCGGGTCTGCTTCTGAATCGGCTGCCCTGTGGGTTTCATTCAAGCGATTCTTTAGCAATATTGCTCTTAGGTGTCTTCATAGTATTACTTATTCATCGCCACTTTTTGTTTTAAATGCATATAAGTATATTATAAATTTCTTTGTACGTTTGTTTATCCATCGATCACATATAAACGGACGAACTGATTTTGCCGAAATTTTGAGCACAGATAGATTTCGGTGAAATTTGGAGTACAGATAATAGCTCCAGCTATTGAAAGTGTAATAGGAAAATGGACAAAATTAGTGACTTACTTTCGAAATTACATGTATTTTTTGGTTCTTAAAGCAAAGTTTTTGTTTGCTGCTATTTATCATCTAAAATGTGTTGTTCAAAAATATATTTTCAGAAGTTCCATTTTGAGTTCCTAATAAAGGGTAAAACAAGAGTTTTTGGCTTATAGTCCAAATTAAGTAGCTTTTACGGTATATCTTGTAAAGTAAAAAGATAAAGTCTTCAAACTTTCCACATTATATTTTATTATTATGGTGCACATTAAATTAAAATATTAAGTCCAAAAGAAGAGTGGACGTAGCATAGAGTTGCCAGACTTGAAATCAAAGAAATCGGTACACATTTTATTAAAAATAAAACGAATAACAAATAATGACGAACAAAAACAAAACGTATTCTCTTTAAAAGAGTAGAATCCAAATCATTTATTTCGCATAAAATTTTTCTTATCCAAACAAAGATCTTTAATTAACACACTTTTCGGCATCTTCTGTAAGTCGATCGAAGGCCCAGATTCCCAGCGTTGTTCAAGCGTATACACAATCATATTCGTTCAGCGGAAGGATAAAACTAATTATCTGTCAAATCAGACATGAGCTAAGTGTTACCATTCACGAAATAAGCACTAGTTGAAAAAATAAACGTTAGGTGGCGGCCCTATACCTAGTTGCTTCCTGTGTGTCTTCATGGATGCTTAAGATAAGTCTATCATTGGTGAATGTTGCAGTATGGGTATGGCTGCATGTTGTCATATTAGAGGTATATACCAGATATAAATCCTAATATACTTCATTGAGGTATTCCGCCTTCAAGTCTGAGATTTACTTAAGTAATCGCCTTCCTTAAAATTAAACTTACGTTCAGTTAAATATGCTCGTAATAGGCTGCAGACAGTTGGTGGCAAATTTTGTCTCAGTTTGAGTGTTAAGCTTTCAGGCCATACTTTATTGAACGCCTGCGTCGATAAATAGAGCAAAATTTTTTATGTATATCCTCAAAGGCTCTTCTTATAGCACTGAGCAATCTACATATGTATTTGTTCGATTGTGCTGTGTTTGCTTTAAAATAATTTTTTTTTAAATTTCCAATGTGTACAGATTTAATTTCTAACCCCACTAAGCCAATGGCTTGTCAGCAGGAGGTATCATTAATAGTCTATTCTTAAAACTAAAATTAAGTTGGAATTTTGTTAAATACTGTAGGTAGTGTGACATTGAGGGTGTTCCTTCTATATTCGTTATGAAACTTTTCAAACTTATAACCTTTCTGAGCTCGACGTCGTGTATTATATGTGTGGTCTATAACATGCAGCTAACTTCTTTAACGTTCAGGACCCATAAGTCGCTTGCAATGTTTCCAGTATTTAAATTACGTATTATTGTGTTGCGTGTGTTCATCTGTCGGTTGTTATTGCTTATGCTGACATTTGTTGTAATACTGCTGTTTCCAGTGTTCAAAAGTTCTGGTCTTATGATATTTGTGTTTGTTTGGTAGTTGTATACGGTGATACTTGAAGTGTTTGTATTGTTGTTGCTTAAATGTTGCTCTATCTCGTTTCTGATCCTTGTTTTTCGTTGTTCATTCCGATGTTTATTGCGTTGTTATTGCTGATGATGTTACTTAAATTTTCTATTCTTGTGTTGCCCATATCTACTCGTTGGTTGTTGCTTATGTTGATGTTTGTTGAACTGTTATTATTATTGTGTTTGTGTATGCTCTTTTCCAGAGTATTTTTAAAATTCAATTTTGATTTTTTTGTAAGCTTCTGCAACGTGTAGCACTTCCCCATCCAGCTATTTCATGTCTTATGTAAGACTCAGCAAGTGAAAAGTATGCTCGTCTCAGGACGCTATATGTTGAGCATGATATAAAATGTACGTATGTAATGCTTAGGTGATATAAAATGTACGCTGCTTTTCGAAGCTTTTTCGTCACCTTTTCAACTTGTGTCCTTCATTTGAAACCACTATCAATATAAACAAGAAGATATTTGTATGACGATACAAGTTCAATGTTTGTGGTGCACTTCTCATTGTAGCTATTTGGATGTAGAACTTGCTGTTGTAGGCATTCAATATCATGAAGTTTTATATCAATAGGCGCAACCAAAAGATGTCATGGCTTTATATGCATAATTTTTGTCTTCGATGTATTGATAACTAGGCCGTTGTCGTGACACCATCTTGCCGCAATGTCTAGTTCCCGCTGCATATCTTAGATTCCAGTGTTAATATTTTTATTTGCGACGATATTTGCAGTGTCGTCTGTATAGGCAAGTGTTGTAGTATCTTTTAGTGCATTTAGCATGTCATTGGTATATAATATATAGAGAATTGGCCATAGTTTTGATCCCTGTGGGACTCCATATTGATTTGTCATTTCTTCGCTCATTGTATCATTGATTTTAACACGGAAGGTTCTTAGTTGAAGGTAACTTTTGAACCAGCTCAGAGTGTTTCCTCTAATTTCGTTTCTTTCCAGTGTTTCCAATAATTTTTTGTGGGAAAGTGTGTAAGAAGCCTTGCTAAAATCAATGTATAGGCCAAGGCAAAGAAGATTTTTGCTTAGACAATCATTTATGTAATTTGAAAAATTCCCTAGCAGTTTGTTTATACTTTTCCCTTTCTGAAAGCCGTATGGATTGTTATTTATTACTTTAAATTTCTTTAAGAAATCAAAGCTATTGACCTGTAGTTGTTGCAGTCATTTGCAGGACCATTTTTGTAGACTGGTCTAATAATAGATACTTTTAAAATATCTGGAACAATTGCACTCTGTATACTGCTGTTAACTAATTTCTTTATTATTGGAGTTTTATATCAATATCCTTTGGTCTAATATAATCAATCCCAGGACCTTTTCTGATGTTTAGGGTACTCAGAATATTGTATGTTTCCTCTTCACAAGTTTCAACTAAGTATATTGAGTTTTGTTGCGAGGTTTACACAATATTAAGTGTTTAAATGTTACAATTGTGTATTAATTTATTAACATTGTCCTTAAGGTTTTTTTATTTAATTGATTTCTAAATCGTTTATATTGTATTTCAAGTTTTTTATTGTTCTTATTATTTCGAAATTTTTTATCAAATTTATCCGTAAACCACACAATTTTATTAACTCATCATTAATCCACGGATTAACTGATCTTTTTACATACTACTCCTTTGTTTGATGTTTTGTAAATTTCAATAAAATTTTTGTTTATTTCATTATATAATACTTTGGTATTTTGATTTCGATTTTTTTTTTCCCGTTACTCCTCTTGGGAGCATATGGCTTCCACAAAGCATCTCCATCTCGGTTTACAGCTGTTGACTTCGCCTCTTCTCATGTTAGGTTGTTCTGTCTCAGTTCTTGGATAATTGTGCGTCTCCAGGTGCTTTTTGGTCAACCACGATTTTTTGAGCCTTAAGGATTCCACTCGAGTGACATTCTAGTGATACTTTCTGGACTTTTTCGGATTGTGTGACCGATCCACCCCCACTTTCTTTTCCTTATCTGTTCCTCATTAGTCATGCTCCACATTTCTGTATTACTTATGGTGTTAGGCCAGAATATTCTGCATATGATTCTGAGGCACTTGTTAATGAATACCTGGAGTTTCTGTGTGATGTTATTCGATACAAGCCAGGTTTCACTGCCATACAGCACTACCGATTTAACACATGAGTTGAATATTCTGAGCTTAGTTCGTCTGGATATATGTGAACTTCTCCATACTGACTGCAGTTGTCCAAATGCCGCTCTCGCTTTATTGAGCCTGTTTCTGCGCCACCGTTTGTAGTCATTGTACTTCCTAGATAGCAGAAGCTATCCACATACTCGACTCAAGCCCAACACTACGAGCCAATCTTTCCAGGTCTTCTAGTTTCGACTGCATATTGGAAATCTTATGCGAGAGTAGACAAATGTCATCCGCATAGTCCAAGTCTTCGAGTTGGCGTGAGGGAATAATTCCTCTCTAATTCCTACAGTCTTTTAAGTCGCCACTTTTTGGTAACTTTACAATGATGCCCTTCTTCCACGTAGGAGGCAGCGTCTGCTCCTCCCATACTGATGTGATGTGAGACAGTAGAAGTTCAGCTGTGGTTTGGATGTCAAGCCGTAGAATTTCCGCTGGTAGTCCATCTACGCCTGCCGTTTACTATACTTCAATTTACCAATCGCCTCTTTTATCCCACTCCGATTGGGAGGGTTGCATGGTATTCTTAAACTATTTTCCTCATCTATGTTCTCAACTGTTTCGCTGTCCTCAGTAGTGTTCATGACGTTACTAATTTCATTGAAATGTTTTCTCCATCTCTGTGTTTGTGCATCATTGTTCGTTATTAGTTTACCATTTTTATCAGCAACGGCTTGGTTCCTATTACACTTTTGATTAGTGAGATATTTAATCGTCTGGTGTAGTTTTCTGGCCAGCTGCTTCTTCTCCCACTGTTGCCAGTCGTTCCAGGAACTTTTTTCTGTCTCTTCTTGCAGCTTTCTTTACTTGTTTTGCCAGCTGATGGTATTTCTGCCTCAAGGTATTGTTGCTATTCAGCTGCAGTTTTAGTTCCCTTCTTTGAGAAACCAGATTCCAAGTGTAATCTGATATCCAAACTCTTCTATTTGGTTGCACTACACCAAGCGTTTCCTCCGCGACTTGATTATATATTGCTTTGATATATTCCCGTGAGCGACGTAAGTTTGTTCGTAGCCGTTCACGGATTGCCAAGGTTAATGCGTGCCTGGTTTCATCATTCTGGAGTTTTTGTTTTCGCCTTTTGTTGCTTATGGTGTTTCTTTGACATTTCAATTTAATCTTGATTTCACCAGTGATAAGCTTATCACTTGGATTTATTACATTATTTCAATTTACTTCTTTTATTTTTTTGTTTACCAAAAAATTATTTAATTGCGGCCGCTGTTCAATACAGTTTGCCTACCCTGCTTATTTACTATTATATTTATACTGCAGAAGAGAGAGTAGTGATCCGATATTGTTGTTGTTATATGTGAGCGTTGCTTTGTGTGTTCATTTGGTTGTTTTTGATAAATAAGTGGTCTGTACACGTTGTAGTGTTTTTGTTTGTATCTTCACGTGTACTTTCTGTTATCATAAATTGCATACCATTTGACAATCAAGGTATCTTCTTGTTGTTTTATTTTGTTTCTTTATACCGATATTTACGTCTCCAACAATGATGATCTCTTGTTTGTCGTTTATTTTGTTTATTACTTCTTCAAGCTCTTGTATAAATTCTTTTATTTTAAGGTCAGGAGGGCGATAGATTGAGATGATGAAAATGTTTTTGTTATTTTTATTTACATTAATTTGTATTGCTTCATATGATTTTGTATTCCAAAAGATTTGTGTGTAATTGATATTTGTGTTAATAAATATAGCAATATCTCCACCTTTACCTGCTCTATTAAGAAATATTGAGTTGAAGCCTTTTATATTGTAGAAGTTATTCTCATAGTCAGTAATATTGGTTTCAACGAGAACTATAATTTTTAATTTGTTTATTCTTACATTTATAAAGGGTCCGCCAAATAAATTTTTTTGAAAATGCTATAAAAAAAAACTACTGAATATTCTCTCAAATTTCTTTTTTTATTTGAAAGTACAATTCTTCCGGTTAATAATGGAAAATAATTTCATTCAAATGGCTGTCTCGGCTGGCCATGCAGTAGCCTACACAATCGGTCCAATTTTTAAACACATTATCGATTGTGTGCAGCTGTATTTCACCAATGGCTTCACGAATATTGTCCTTTAAATGGTCAATTGTCTCAGGCTTGTTGGCGTAACACTTATCTTTGACGGCACCCCACAAAGAATAGTCCAACGGTGTCAAGTCGCAGATTCGAGGTGGCCAAACGACATCAGCTCTGCGGCTAATAATGCGATCTTCAAAAACAGGGCGCAAAACATAAACTTTACTAATAAGAAAAGAACTGAAATTTAAACGCAGAGATCGTACCTTCATATATATTAATGACACGGGATAACTTAAAAATTTATTTTTTTATTTCTCCAAAACTAGAAATTGTTTGTTTTTGATTATTAGCATTTATATTTAATTGATGATTTGAAATACACTCACCTTTACTCAGTATTAGATGTAACTTTTTATCTAGAGCTTTCTCGAACAACTTATATACAATATTAGAAAACAGGCTTATTGGCCTGTATGAATTTACCATTTGTGGTCCTTTCCAGGTTTTGGGATCATAGAGGCAAGCGACATTTTCCGTGCTCGTGCATAATAATCGATTCGATAAACAGCTATGAATATAAAGATATAAATGTATTGTTGATTTTGCAACTCCCGGGTTGAGTTGTAGATCGCTAATAACGCTTTCAATGTCACGCAACTCAAATCTGAATGTTGAAGCTGTACTAACTCGATGCTAAAGGTGGTGTTTCTACGACGTTTTCTGTGATATTCGGTGCGAAATCCTGCTTCAAATGTTCCACAAATGTGTCACCTTTTTTAAAATCACCTCTCGTCCAGTCTCCATTCGACTTTCGCTACGGAGGTCTGCTTATTAGTGGTCTTTTGAGGTTTTTCGCTGTGTGCCATAAATAATAATCATTATCTGCGATCACATCCAGATTTTCAAGGTAATTGCTTAAAAAATCTGCTACATATCTACCTTCTCGATTCCAGCTGATTTTTAAGGTTTTTTTTAAGTCCTTTAATTCGTTAAGTTGTTGTTTCCACGCTTGCCGTATTCTTGTCTTTTTAGCTATTAACATCTGCAGAGTGTATTATATTAACTCTAATCTGGCGGGGAGGTAAAGAAGCGTGCTGGGCAGCTATCTTGATATTTTATTCAGGCTTCCTTTATAGACTGATACACATCTATCGCAGTTGTAGATTTTCGGAGCAACACGCGATATGTTATTCCTTAAACTTCAGCCAATTTATCCGCGTGCTTTGAATTAAATAAATGAAATTTAATAGTAAAGTGCCAATCTGGCTCACAACAAAATATTATGCCAATTTTAGATATGTATCATGAGTTTTTGTTAATTAATCAAAATTTACCCATTATATAATTTATAATATATCTATTAAATAAATAAAATAAAATTTATTCGCGTGCTTGTCTGCGCAGAGCAACCAATTGGGAACATAATTTAGTAAAAGCTCAATACGGTGACAGTAGTAGAAAAGTGGTCCGATGATAATTATAAAGAAGATTCAGTTTGAATCGCTTCTACAGAAATACCATTCATAACACCAAAATCAATCAAATTGGCAATCTTGTGCAGGTCAGTGGGCTAACAGATGGGTTAACCACTTGAAATTACATTTGGTCCTGGTTGATATTGATATTACATGAAACAAAACACGTTCATTTGGGCTTAGTAGACAAGATCCCCAATAAGTATACTTGGCATTGTAGTCGCCGACTGCCAAGAATCGGGGTACCAGCAGCTGAAAAAACTGGCAATATATCTGCTTTGTGTTGGAATATCTGAGTGGAAAATCATCTGGGTGAAATGTACACTGAAATTTACAAGTTTGTGCAAAAAATCTTGTATTCGAATTGTGGTGGCCTGAAGGTAGTCCTCGCTAAATTCTTCATTTGATTGGGATTTGTTCGCATTTTAAGTTAAGAAGAATTTTCCCATAGATAATTCCTCTAAATGTAAAAAATTTAATAAATATATAGATTTTGGAATCTTATTTATACTTCAGATATATATCTTTATGAATAATAAGAAAAATAACATTATATCCAATAATAACTGTATGTTTCACTACAAAAACAAAAATAACTTAATTTTTTAGCTCAACGCATAATCGGACAAAGAACAATACGAATACCTAAAATGCAATAATCGACCAATCAGCAATAATTTCAATAATATTTTATTATATTTTTTGGAGGACTTATTTATAAGAAAAATTCTTGCCCGATTATGCGTTAAAGTCACTGTAATTAAAATCGATGAACCTTCACATGCTCTGCCCAATTTTGAATAGACTCCTTGCAGTGAGATGAGTTTCTGAAGTTCAGCTTGCAGAATCATCTGCTGTGCACCCTCTGAACTTGGCTAGACTACTTTGTTACTGGTGGTGTCGATTACGAGTTTCTACTTTCTTTGACGTCCTGGCCATAATTAACCGCACTGAACCGAACTCTGCAAATTCATTTCGTTTTCGTAGGTTATGTAATTACTTTAATTTTTTTTTTCGTTTGTATTGATTACAATTTTAGTGCGTTTTTTATGATTGATTCTGTGAAATTGTGCTTGTTGGATTTTTACTTGTAATAATGTAGATTATTTATAGCATCAGCATGTGATAAGGTTCTGTATCTGTCTTAAAACTCTTTACTATTACTTATTTTCCTTTATTCATAAAATTTTGAACTGTGGAATGAACGATCCACGTGTTTCTTTATGTTAATACTCAAATCTGTTGTTTTGTCAAAAATTTTTCATATTCGATAAACACTAACAAAAGTTGCTGTTGTTCCAAAACATGTCGAAAATTAAAAATACGACTCTGGGGTATCCAATAATGGTGAGTGAAAATTTCGGAAAATTTAAATTTTCGCTTGTCATTTACTGTTTTGAAAAAATAAAAAATAATTATGAATAAAAAATTAAATACAATTCCAATTACAAAACAATTTTACTGCACAAAAAAATAGTTACGATAACGGTGATGATACGTGTGCCAATCTTGATGCGTTGAAACAAAAATCAATGCTGTTGTGGATGGCATGTTAGTCCCTGTTTGGGACTTTAGAGAACCCTTTTTAGTGCCATTGCTTCTCTTCTCTTACCTCTTTCTAATCCTTTTAAACTTTGTGTGCTGACTGCTTTGAGTGAGTTGCTGTTGGATTATTCAAGGGTGAAGATATAACACTGGCCATTGAATAATCAATCATCAGCAACTTATATCTTTGCCATTTCTACTTTAAGGCGCACTTTTGATGTCTGTTTACTTATTTTCGTGATGGAGGGTCGCTTTCGTATCGATTTCTACAACGTGCATGAATTAAGGGCTAACTTATTCTCTGTTTATGCTCACATTTGTCTTCGTAGCGCAGATGTTTCGCCTTATGTGAAACCCAGGTTTCTGAAAATGCTGATCCACAGGATTTTCATATCTCTTTTTAATATTGGTAATTTCGATCACTGTACCATTTCTGCCACTTTTTCGTTCTCTTCTTTTCAGGACGTCTCATCTCCAGCTACGAAACACTAAATTTTTGTCTACAAAAATTCGCGTTGGGCTGAGATCAACGATTTCTTTGAGCATATTAATTTAAAACTCCGTTTGCTCGACTCAATCGTTGATGTCACGGCAGAGATGGTCATGAAAATAATAAAACTGGGGATGGATGTTTTTATTCCATCCAAACAGATTCAGATTATATCAAGAAATAAATCTTGGCTTAATCAGACGTGCAGACTAGATCTAGAGAGAAGGCATTCAGGAATTGGCGCAACAATAGATGAGACTTTTAAAGGTGTTCTTATTTTTATAGCCAAATTTATAAATGTTTTGACTTCAGTTCGCCGGGTAGATTTTTATTCCTTTATATTATAAAGCAAATGAGTAAAAATCCAATAACGTCTTTAACTTCTTAAACGATTTTAATATACTTCTATACAAATTAATAGATTAAAATGAATATTTGAGTTAACATAACATCAATAAAATTGGAAAAGAGAATTGTTTTTTGGATGGTTTTATGGATTTAATATTAGGTCAGATTTTTTATACGAAGGATATTTTTGTCGATAAGCCACAACAACCTGAAGCAACAATTGCTTTTTCTCTTCGTCATTAGTTAAAATTCTGTTAAAGTCTTGAATAAGCAGTATCATTAACAACAAATAAGTCCTTACAGTAGGTCCAACCTTCCTCAAATTCAGATGATGTTTTCCAAGTTGAAGGCTCAAACTCTAGAATTTCCAGAGATAAACTAAACCGACGGAAGAAATATTTAGTTTTTTCTAAAAGAAAATCACTTAAGATGTATTTTTGAAAGTCTGTTAAATATGTACAGTTTTCTATAATTTTACAGTTGGTTCTTTTAATTTAAGTTTTTCAAATATTTAACGTTTTTTTTTTTTAAACTTATATTTGAATCGAATAAGGCTAGAGTTACTGTTTCCTCAGAAATATACCATGACTGCTCATTTTTTTAAGAATTATTGCTGAGATTTCTGGGTTAGTTTCCGCATACTTTAAAGCTTGAATAAAAGTAAATCTCGATGTGGAACGTCTACGGCATTGGTATATCTAAACCAGACTTTAACGTAAAGTTTCACTAGAAAAATGCAAATATCGCGTAATCTATTTGATTCACGTTTCATAAGTGAGAATTGGTCGCGGAATAGAAATATTTTGAAAGAATATATCGCTTTTGACATACATCATGCATGCCTAGTTGAACCAGGCGTTGGAAAATTGTAATGCTCTGCACCGAAAAAGATTAAGACCAACTGAAGTAATTCTTTATAGTATTCTCGATTTTGAGATTTAGTCAGTTGTTCATATCAAAATTTCATAAAGGGTCCGCAAAACAAATTTTTTTTTTTCGAAAATGCTATAAAAAAAAACTGAATATTTTCTCAAATTTCATTTTTTATTTGAAAGTACAATCCTTCCGGTTAATAATGGAAAATAATTTCATTCAAATTGCTGCCTCGGCTGGCCATGCAGTAGCTTACACGATCGGTCCAATTTTTAAGCACATTATCGATTGTGTGCAGCTGTATTTCACCAATGGCTTCACGAATATTGTTCTTTAAAGCGTCAATTGTCTCTGGATTGTTGGCGTAACACTTATCTTTGACGGCATCCCACAAATAATAGTCCAACGGTGTCAAATCGCAGCTCCGAGATGGCCAAACGACATCAGCTCTGCGGCTGATAATGCGATCTTCAAAAACAGGGCGCAAAACATCGAATGTAGCTTCGGCTGTGTGGCACGTAGCGCCGTCCTGTTGAAACCAAATGTTACTAATATCCTTCTCTTCAATTTTTGTGAACAAAAATTCGTTCAACATGGCCCGATAACGATCGTCATTGACCAAACCGCACCAAACAGTGACTCGTCTTGGGTGTATCGGCTTTTCAATGTATGCGTGCGGGTTTTCTGTGCCCCAAATGCGACAATTTTGCTTGTTTACATACCCGCCAAGATCAAACTGAGCTTCATCTGAAAAGATAATTTTTTTTGGCAAAATCGGCATCTTCTGTAAGTCGATCGCAGGCCCAGATTCCCAGCGTTGTTCAAGCGTATACACAACCATATTCGTTCAGCGGAAGGATAAAACTAATTATCTGTCAAATCAGACATGAGCTAAGTGTTACCATTCGCGAAATAAGCACTAGTTGAAAAAAAACGTTAGATGGCGGACCCTATACAATTTTCACGTTCAGCTGTTTTTATGTAATAAAACAGTTACATCTTCATTGCCACTTCTAAATAATTCTTTGTTAAAACTTGGCCATGATTTGGCTTATCTTTCAAAATGAGCTACAACCGAACCAATTTTACTAACCTGCAAATGATAAAAGGATTATAACAGAATTTAGTACTACCTTTAGTTAAAAATAAAAAATAAACAACTTACATTATCCGTAAAACCAGCTCAAATTTCTTTAGATTTTTTATACGATTTTTTTGGCGTAAACGATGAATAGTTGAACGGTTAATGACAAGCTCTTCTACACGGTGTTCTAATGCTTCAGCTGCTGGTATTAAAAAGTGAACTGCCATTCCATCATACACTTTAGCTTGTCCAGTGCTGCTACTAACCGAGTTGTAATAATACTTTTGCGACCTCTTTTTTGACCTAAAATAGAGTTTGAGCCTAAGTTTTCTTTCTCGATAGCCGTGTTGTTAATTGCTATCTCGATAACACTATCTTCATCAGTCCACTCTATAAGTTGACAAACATCTATAGAAAATCGAAAACTGAATATTTAAAGCTTAAGTTTATTTGTATACAAAACTTACCTGATTGACTCGACTTTTTCTCTTCGTGCTTCCTTTTACGTGCAGCTTCTTTACCTTTTTGAATTTGGTCCAGCGCATCAACTGCGGCATAACTCGTCCAGATTTTCAA
This sequence comes from Wohlfahrtia magnifica, assembly GCA_023159175.1. Taxonomy (NCBI): domain Eukaryota; kingdom Metazoa; phylum Arthropoda; class Insecta; order Diptera; family Sarcophagidae; genus Wohlfahrtia; species Wohlfahrtia magnifica. Next base: position 302,163 of record JAKWBJ010000116.1, read on the forward strand.
GAAATGTTTCAGCATCTTGTTTCTGAGCATTTGATCTTTTCTTAGGAATGGTTTTTTGAATGTTTTTCCACTTTTCATATAATTGTAAAAATTTGTTAACACACTTATGCTCTTCTTGGATCGGTATACGTGCTTGATGCCAAAGTATTTGAACGGAATCAATTGGCAATTTGGCGATTGGCTTTACTAAAAGCTTTACAAATCGAATATTGTAAAATAGGACTTGCCAGTAATATGGTGAGAAACATTTCCAACCAAATCAATTTTGTTTAAATTTTCGTTGGCTTTACTTGGTTAAGAGATTTGAGCGCTTCGTGCTTCTTCTAATCGATTTCGATGATATTTTTGACATCTGAATCTTAATTATTATATATTTTTAGAACACTTTAATGGTAAATTATTAAATTACACTGTTAATAACTCACTTCATAACAAAATTAATCTTCAATTAAATCACGGTTTTTACAAAAATGGTATTTGCGTTATAGAGACAATGTTTGTAAAAGAGTCTCGTTATCAGCAGCGACAATCGCTGGGAATATACAGTTTGCAAAAATGTCCCGTTATCAGCAGCGACTATCGCTAAGGAATATACAAGTTCTAGGAATAGTTCACACAAAGAGTAAACTGTTTTAAAATAAAAATTTTGCTTTTAAAGTTATCCAAATTAAAAAAAATACACAGAAAATATCGTACAGCCGATATATTAAACTCGCGCAAGCAAAAAATACCGACGAATTTTTTTGATTGGTACATTTAAAAAAATACGATGAGCACAACTTTTTTTTTTAATATTTTTTCCTTTTGTTCTCAAAAAGCAATTTAAAAGCATAAATAAAATTAAAATTGCAAATGAAAATCTTAATAACATAATTAACATCTAAAAAGGTTTTTTTTAATGTAGAAACATGATTAAAAATTAAGATGTTCCACTTCGCCTCATGTCTCAATTTACCGCACTCTTCTCTATATAATATTGAGTAATGTAAGGAAGAAGAAGAAAAAATACATTTTTTCATTCAGTATTAAACAAAAAAAAAAAGAATGAATATACGCGAATAAAAAGTGACAAATATATGTACAATGTATAAACATTTAATAATAAAAATCACATATTCACTTGTCGAATATTTGATGTCGTTTCCGGGTCCATAAAACGTTACCGGATTTGGTCCAAATTTTACTTTTCTAATCAAAATGCACAAAAATCTGCCCGGCGATTTATAAAAATATGATATTTCAAAATAAGGACACCACACGGACCTTACTGATTCGCTACGCAAACAGGCTAGATCTTCATGTACCGCAGTACTTAGGCGGGAAGAGGCTCTTCACGATCAGCGCCTTCGTGCTAAAGTTTTTACTTTCCCTAGGGGAAGTAACAGCTTTTAGTCTATCATTAAAAGGCTGAGGAAGAGCGCTAGTTCGATTCCAGTTCTTTTAAGGAATGGCCAAGCATTCACAAACTCGTCTGAGCAGGCAAACTTTTTAGCTGAAATATTTTCAAGTAATTCTCACTTGCGTAGAAAGGTTCTAGCAAATCTCAACGTTAAGTCTTCTGGGCCGGATGGCATTCCAGCACTGGTCCTGAAGCAGTGTTCTTAGACACTTGCGCGTCCATTAGCCAACTTTTTCAGTGCGTCATATCACGCCGGTATTTTTTCATTTCTTTTCCTGCTAGAAGGTTGCTAATGTAACACCAATGCCTTAAAAGGATGAGGTTTCCAACCCTGAAAACTACCGCTCAATAGCAGTTTGATCAGCACTCTCCAAGATAATGGAGAGTATGATTAATCACCACCTTTTGAGGTATTAAGAGACCAGCCATTGGCCAAGCGATCGTCAGTACGGCTTCCATAAGGACCGTTCTACTGGCGGTGCTCTCCGAGAGATGGAACAAACCCATTTATGGTTTTGGTGAGAGCAAAGTTGTGGCTCTGGATATTTCCAAGGCGTTTGATAGAGTTTGGCATGAAAGGCTCATGTAGAAACTTACTGCTTTTGGTGTCGGTAGCACTTTTCTCGATTTATATAAACTTTCTCAGAAATCTCATCCGAAGAGTTTAGGATAAATTCAGGGTACTGCAAGGCTCTGTTCTTTCTCCTAGTTTATTTCTAATATTTCTTAACGACTTGGCGAGAATCACTCAGTGGTGTCGTGCGAATAGGCTTGAAAGACTCAATATTGAAGATTCAAATGGTCTTGATGTTCTGGGCATTATAATTCGTTGTGATAATGCGATCTACAAAAACAGGGCGCAAAACATCGAGTGTAGCTTCGGCTGTGTGCGTCCTGTTGAAACCAAATGTTGCTAATATCCTCCTCTTCAATTTTTGTGAACAAAAAAATTCGTTCAACATGGCCAGATAACGATCGCCATTGACTGTAACGGCCACTCCTTGCTCATTTTCGAAGAAAAATCGCCCAATTATGCCTCTGGACCAAAATCCGCACCAAACAGTGACTTGTCTTGGGTGTATCGGCTTTTCAATGTATGCGTGCGGGTTTTCTGTGCCCCAAATGCAACAATTTTGCTTGTTTACATACCCGCCAAGATCAAACTGAGCTTCATATGAAAAGATGATTTTTTTGGCAAAATCGGCGTCTTCTGTAAGTCGATCGCAGGCCCACATTCCCAGCGTTGTTCAAGCGTATACACAACCATATTCGTTCAGCGGAAGGATAAAACTAAATTTCTGTCAAATCAGACATGAGCTAAGTGTAACCATTCACGAAATAAGCACTAGTTGAAAAAAGACGTTAGATAGCGGACCCTTTTGCATAGCTCACTTTGACTGTGCCCCACTTTATGTAATTGTGGCGACTATATTTCTCAAATACTAAATTGTCCTCTTTTAAGTAAGATTTTATTAGAGGTATTATTTCAGCTGCTTCACTTTTACGCGGTATCATAACACAAAATGCTTTACATATGTAAATATTTTCAGGTTGATAACTTTTATTGGGTATGAAAAATTGCCGGGTATCCCTCATAAAATTTGCAGCAAAACGGAATATGAAATTAGTTGAATTTTCGGGGAAAAAAACATAAGCACAATCTGTGACACAAGAGATAATATTTTTTTAGCGGAATATTATTTTCTATAAAATAAAAATGAAGACTGTAACTTTTTTCTAATATGAATTTTTATTTGTTTCTTTTATGACATTCTAGCAACAGTCTCCTTGTACAAAGGATTTTAAATTTTAGTGAAAACGTTAACCATGCTCGTCACCCATATTTTTAAGATTTCTGGAGAAAGTCCAAATGGGAATATAATAAATGAGATTTGAGTGAGATATAATTACACCCATTCGAAGTTATTCAGAAAATCAGCAAAAATATTTCCGCAATATGTAGTTTTTAATTTCCTAAAAATTTTCGAACAACAAGTACTAAAAAGATTCAAGCAGCCCGTTTATCAACTGTTAAGGGACTCCCAAATTTTAAATCTTTCAAAATTGTAATTATATATATTATATTATATTGTTTTGAAGACCCACAAATATTACTAGACTCGAAAATGTTTGAAATAAGGTCGCATAAGTATCGAAACACCGGCTTTGTCAACTCTAGTCTTAACAAAAAAAGTATCTATCATAAAACTGTGACATGTACGTGGACAACCAAAAAGGAATAATTTAGCCCTTCTTAAAGACATATGTTTCATTCACTGTACAAAAAAAAATTGTTTTTGTTTGTAAATGTATGTTATCATTAAAAAATCCAACACATGCATACGATCAAAAGAGCTTTGCAGAGTTTAATCAATTTGCGCAAATTTGCAAAATTGCGCAATTAATATATCAAATATGCATATCGCCTGCCATGTAATCAATATGCTCATATACGGTAAAGGAAAGGTTTTTGTAATTTCTTATTGTAATTTCGGTAAAATTACAATAAAAATTGTTGATAAAATCACCTACTTAACTATAATATTTTATAATTTAACTTAACATAGGGTTACGTTTTACCCTTTTTAAAACGTTTAGGTTCGTTTATATTTCGTTAAAATAAAACACTATTCTAATTTTAGTTTTTTGTTTCTTTTTTATTATTTCTACTGCAATTTTAATTCACTATGTCTTAATAAAAAAAATTCACTTCTATAACACTTTTTATTTGCGCCTAAACAGACTTTACTTATTGACAGCCAACTGAAAACTAGCTCACCAGCCGCAAGTCACCATCTTTTAATAGTATTGCATTATTAGTTTAGAATGTTCTAGTACGGACACGAATCTTCGATTTTTCGACGTTAATTCAAATGGTCTAAAATAAATTTATAAGCACAAAAAGTAATCGATCCATGCGCATGGTAGCACTCTTAATTAGTGCAGGTAATATTAGAAGTTCTTGACACAAGCAAATAAATTTTTTAGCTAAAAGCTCATAATAAGCTCTGACGTGGTGAAATTTGTCTTTAGCATTTTCATTCTTGTAACACTGCCTCCCGCTTAAGCCTATTCGACCCGAATAGACTCATTATCCATCTTCCTATAGTTCGCAAGTCGTTTTAAATGTACCACCTTTATCTTTGTTCGCGGGCTATTGATCTTCTGTATTTTGTATACCACATCATTCAAACTTTTGACTACTTTGTAAGGTCCATCCCAGTTAGTTTGCAGCTTGGGAGATAATCCTTTCTTACGCTGTGGGTTGTAGAGTACAACCAGCTGTCCCTCATGGAAGCACTCTATATTTGCTGCACGATCATATCTGGTTTTCATTTTATCGCTGACCATTTTAATTCGTGAGCGCACAAATTCGTAAAGTTCATTAAGACTTTTCTGTTTTTTTTTTTATCATATGTGGCATTTCTCTCTGTGGAAGGCTTAATACCAAACTCTATTTCACCAGGTAGTTTTAGCTCAGTCCCAAAAATAATCTTGGCAGGTGATCTAGATGTTGAGTCATGGACAGCTATTCGGTACGCCATTAGAAACCTCGGTAGGTATTCGTCCCAATTTTTCTGATGCTCGCTTACTATTTTTAGTAAATATTCTTCCGGGTTTCGATTAAATCGTTCTACTATCCTATCAGACTGTGGGTGAAGCCGCGTTGTTCGAGTCTTCTTTGTGCCGTTTATCTCATACATTTCTTTGAATTATCAGACTCGAAATATCTACCCTGATCGGAATGTAGTTCTATTGGAACCCCATATCGGCATACTCAGTTGTTCACAAAAACATTTACAATTGTGTTCTTGATTGGGTATGGCATATACTTCCGGACATTTGCTGAAATAATCCATCACAACGAGAACATAACGATTGCGGGCATTACTGGCAGGAAAGGGGCCTGCTACGTCCATCGCTATCCGCTCGAAGGGTGCGCCTGAATTATATTGTTGCAGCTAACCTCGGCTTTTTCTTACTGGACCTTTAGCTGCAATACACTGGGTACAGTTTGCTATCCAATCCACCACTGCTTGCTGACATCCAACCCAATAAAAGCGTTGTTTTATTTTTTCCAAAGTCTTTGTCACCCCGAGGTGATAGAATTGGCTACCCTACCGTCATTAATAAGAACCTTCGCCCTCTCCTGCACGCGGCCGAGAAGCTCCAAAATAGATTTTGAAGCACCGGCCCATACTTAGGTCGGATATAGGTCTTGTAAATATTAAGGAGATCAGATGGAGTGAAATAATTCTTACACCGTCTTAAGAAGCCGAATGAATGGACCTGTTCCACACTTCAGAGAGTAACGCCAGCAGATCACCAGTAGAGCGACCTTTACGGAAACCATATTGGCGATCGCTAAGCAAATTGTTGGACTCCAAATATTTCACAAGGTGATGATTAATCATAATCTCCATAACTTTGAAAAGTGCCGAACAAATTGCTATTGGACGGTGGTTTTCAGGATTACTAGCCTCACCCTTTTTAGGGATTGGCGTTACATTGGCAATCTTCCAGATGGAAAAATACTCCGCTGGCTCCAATATGGAACTAATTTAAGATTTCTTTCATTTTGGAGGAAGGGACCACTATTAGTTTGGATGAAGTTTTCCCATTTGCACTTTTCCAATGTCGATATAAGCACCCATTAATCAATTTCAAACTGTCCCGTTGTGCCCAATACGCTTTTGTAAGAGGACCTTCTGCGGGTAAACCGTCTGTCCTCTTCTTTTCCTGATATAATTTTGACAATATTGGGTCACTCCTATGCGCTCTTGACAAGTCTTCGTCTGCGTCTATTTGCGTTAGCCGGATATCAATGATGGATTCCTTCCGCTCGGTTTTCACACAATGTTTATATTCCAAATTACAAGACCGCCAAAACTGGTGCAGCACATAATAGGTCTCTTATTGTCTGTAACGCCTTTTTTTGTGACTCACCCCAATGATACGCCTTAGATTTCTTGGTAAGCTCATGTAAACTTGCTGCTGCGATCGCAAAATTAGACACGAACCTTCTGTAATATGTGCAGAGTCCCAAAAAGCTACATAGTTCATGAATTTTCTGAGGACGAGGCCAGTCCTTTACTGCTCGTATTTTATCTTCATCTGCCAGATTCCCCAAATATTTTACCTGTTTTTTGGAACAATGCACATTTCTTCAGGCTTAATTTTAGTCTAGCCATTGATATTTGTTGCAAAGCTTCTGCCAGGTTTCTGAGGTGTTCGTCGAAGGTTCTGCCCATCACTTTTATGTCATCGAGTTACACCAGACAAGTCTTCCAATAGGGTCATTTTAGTACGCGCTCCATTAGCCGCTCGAACGTGGCCGGCGCATTGCAGAGCCCAAATGGCATAACTTTAAACTGCCACAAGCCACCATTTGCACTGAAAGCAGTTTTCTCCTTATCCTTCTCTGCAATCTCTACGAGCCAATACCCTCCTTGTAGATCCAATGTGGAGAACCACTTCGTTCCAGCTAACGTGTCGAGCGTATGTACTGTCAATTCTTGGTAGCGGGTAGCTGTCCTTTTAAGTGACATCATTCAGATTCCTGTAGTCTCGTAGAATCTTGTACTACCATCTTTCTTTTTAACTAAGACTACAAGTGAGCCTCCAAGGACTCAAAGATAGTTCAATTACACCGCCCTTCTCCATAAGCAGGTGTAGCAGATTTTTGTTTTTATTTCTCCCTGTAGCTGCTAGACCCGCTACCTATTTTTCTACATTTTCATCAAGCACGTGTTGATCCTTGGCTAACATATTGGCAGGTTCCGGCAATTGTTCGCCGATTATTACCGCCTCTACTGGAGCACATTGGCCTACCTCGGAGTTTTCACAAATTAAATGTTCGTGGCCTGATAGATTGAGCACTCTCCCCGGGATATTCCTTCTTTGTTGGATTTAACGAGGGCCTTTGCTAATAACAAGTTCGTCTTAATATCCGCTAACTCTACTACCCACAAGCGGTTGTCGTGACAATCTCCCTCTATACGCGCCCATATCAATGACTCAATCTGAGGTGGTAGTTTTTGTTCTTTGACAGCAACTAATCTTCTAGCGTACACTTGATGCTGGTATCTCATTACGAAAACTCATTATCTGTTGCCCCATATTTAAATTGATGCCATGGATTATCATAAAGTCAACACCAATGATAACCTCGTCTACAATATCGGCGACAATAAAAATATGGCTTACCTTCACCTCTATTTTTCTGTAGAGAGTGGCGGACACTCCAGTAGCTTGTTCGTAGTCTGATATTATTGAGTACCTCACATTTTCCCTTCACTATATCCGGTCTGATTATAGACTGTGTCGCAACGGTGTCGATAGTGAAATTGTGTTGTCTGCCATTACCCGCACGATGTAAGATTGCTGTTATTTTTCTGCATCACTGATATGGAGATTGTGGGGCCCTCGCTTGTGGGAGCTAGCTCTTGCCGCTCAGGTTGGTTGATGGTAGTTAGCCCATTTGTTATTTCTCAGTGTTGAGACGGATCTTGACCTTTTGCTTGGGTCTATACAGTTTATCTGGAAGTAATCGCTCTTTCCACATTTCAAACATTTTAGTTTTCATTTTTGCTCAGCTAGGAGCTTCTTGACCAACTCCTCTATTTTGTTGATTTCATCCTCCTTATCTCCTTCGCCTGCGCTAGTGCGAATCCAACAGTATCTGCAAAGGTTTTCTTTTGTGTTGCACATACAGCTAGCTTAAAATCGGGGTCTCATATGCCTTTAACGAAGGTTTCGGTTTTGAGATGGTCTACTAGTGGATGACTTTCCCCTGGATAGGTAAGCTGCACCAACCTCTCGACTTCCATTGCAAAGGCTTGAAGCGACTCATTTGCCTTTTGCGTTCGGCACCATAACTCCATGCCGTACAAACCGTTTTTGTGCTCGTCACCAAATTTACGCTGTAACGCCACCATTAAGTCGTTGTAGTTGTTTCTGCAGCTGGCTGGCATGGTTTCTAAAATTTTTGCAGCAGCACCTTTCAACGCTAAAATTAGTTCTAGAGCCTTATCTTCATCATCCCATCCGTTTTTACTTGCTACTATGTCGAATTGAAATTTATATACCGCAAAAGCTGTACTACCATCAAATCAGGGTGCCTTTATTCTGCTGGAAACTTCTGGTATGATTCGTACTGGTTCGGTTTTCTCGCACTGGAGACTGTTGATCTATTATTCCATTACATTAAATTTTTCATCAACAGTTTTCTCAACATTTTCCATTCTTGTCTCCACACCATCTACCCTTTTGCTTACCGTCGCATATATTTCACGTAATTGCTCAGTTGTTTCTTCAAATTTGTGTTTAAGTTGTTTAGTAATTTCTCGTACCTCGGTTACAGTTTCCTCGAGTTTTGTTTCAAAAATTCTTGTTTTCACCCTAGAAGACTTGCGTACCTCAGCCAAGAGTTTTTGATTATCAGCTCTAGAAGTTTCACGTACCTCAGCTAACAGCCTTTCATTATCAGCTTTAGATATTTCTTGTGCATTCGCCACAGCATTAATTTTTTCGATAAGCTTTTCGTTATCAGCTCTAGATGTTACACGCACCTCAGCCAAAATTTTTTGATTCTCAGCTCTATAAGTCTCTTGAATTTCAGCTCCACATGTTTCTCGTACCTCAGCAAAAGCATTTTGCTCTGTATCTGTAATTTTTCCATCACCACGGACACGAATGTTACGTTTTAACCTTTTTAAAACGTTTGAGTTCGTTTAAATTGCGTTAAAATAAAATTAAACCACTTTATTTTTTTGCAGTGTTATTTATTTTACTACACAATAACTTTTATACTGTTTGTCTAAATACAACACTTAATATTCGTTTATACAAGAATTTTATTTCTGCTTAACCACGTCCATATCTTATGACAGCAAGACGATAGCTAACTGACGTTTAGGTAAAGCAGCCCTTATACTCCTAATTCCTTACAGTTTGGAAGCTTCAGGAAATGTCGACCATCTTCTGTTTCCATATCCGCTAATTCAAATGTAACGTAAAGATGGTCGATGTGGCAGTGCTGGCAAATTGACAGGGTTACAAAAAATATACCAAAATCCCACATTGCAGTGTTATAATTTTTATTTTCGTAACAGTATGCTAAATTTTAATTAGTCTGTCGTCCACGGTTTAATAGAGATTTGCAAGGACTTCGAAATAATTTTCAAAAAACTTCAAGCGACTGTGTCTCCTACATTATGTTTTGTTATTTCATCCCTTAATAAAATAGAAATGATTTGCCATTTTCAAAATAATAAAGCTGAAATCGCGGCGCTAAAGATAAAGATAATGTCGCACTTGGGGAAATGAAGTTCAAATTTAACTATTTCACATTGTTTTTATATCCTCCTGCAATATCTCTACAGTCAAATGGAAAAAACAATAAAAAAATTGGCTTAAACATTCAAATATTTATTAGAGAATGTTTTTATCATATGAATTTTTAATGATGTTAATTTTATCAAAACTTTTTATCAGTTTTTATTTTTTTTTTATAGAAAACAAGCAATTTAATTTTTTAAATAAAACCCTTTGAAAATGTTTTGAAAATAGACCAAATATGTATTTAGTCATAATATCTTCACTAAAATGTCAATATAAAACACTTTTATTAACTGTATCACAACGATTTCTAAAGGTTTTACTTTATAGAAATATACTCTGTTTATTTTCGAGTAGAAATATACACTTACCTAACTATAAATATGCTCATAAACACTAGACCTATAAGTGCGGTTATGACAGGCACTTCACACAAATCCTACTTGTAGTTACTTAATTTGCGCTGGCTTTGAATATATTGTGTATGTGTATCGTGTTATTTTTAACTTTACTCACTCATACATGTTTTGCCACCAATAGTTTAATAGTACACAAAACCAAACTTGTCATTCTCTGGTGTGCCTTCCTTAAATTTTTCTTATGAGAAATACATTTAATAGGTATACAATACAAAGGCTTTCAGGAACGCGGGAAGGGTTACTCTAGTATATATATAGATATATATTAATATAATATATTACAAATAAAAAGCACACGTAGCAATTTAAAGGGAAAAAAGAATATTATTACGAAAATGCTTAAGACAAAATTCACCACGTCAAAGCTTATTATGAACTTTTAGCTAAAAAATGTAGTGGCTTGTGTCAAGGCTTAAGAGCTTCTAAAATTACCTGCACTAGTTAAGAGTGCTACCACGCGCATGGATCTAGAACATTCTAAGCTAATGATGAAATACTATAAAAAAATTGCGAATTGCAAAAAAAAATCCAAGTATTAAAAGTGGACAGACTCAAACTCGAGTTAACTAAATTGGAGCTCTCAACAACTGGTAATAAGACCGAATTACCAAAACGTTTTTTTTTTTTTAGGGGAATTTCAGAGACGTAGCATAGACATCGATAATCACGAATTCGACGATGAGAATTATACTGAGATAAGTGCCCCTACAACAACAACTAGTATAGATGTTAATTCGCTGTTGGCTGCTATGATGGAAAAAATGCAGGTACAGAGCAAAATGCCTTTGGATGAGGTACGGGAAACTTCTAAAGCTGCTAATGAAAAGCTCATAGAAAAAAATAATGTTCTGGCGAGTGCATAAGAAATTTCTAAAGCTGATAATTAAAAATTGTTGGCTCAGGTACAGGAAACTTCTACAGCCGGTAGTCAAAAACACTTGGCTGAGGTATGCGAAACTTCTACAGCCGAAAACCAGAATTTTATGGCAAAAATTGAAAAGAAATTTGATGAAGCGTGGAGTGCAACGATAGAGAAGCTGCAAGAAATCTATAAGACGGTGAGCAAAAGGGTTGATGTCGTCGACACAAGTCTGACAAATTTAGAAAAGACTGTTGACGAAAAATTTAATGTAATAGAAGAGAAAATCAACAGTCTACAGTGCCAGCAACCGAAACCAGTGCGTATTATAACAGAAGTTTCTATCAGAATAAAAACACCTTGCTTTGATGGTAGGTTACCCTTATCCGTATTTAAATTCAAATTCGAGACAGTTGCAAGAAATAGATGTGACGATCAAGAGAAGGCTCTAGAACTAATTTCAGCGTTAAAAGGTGCTGCAGCAGAAATTTTTGAAACTATGCCAGCCAGTTGCAGAAACAACTACAATGACTTAATGGTGGCGCTACAGCGTAAATCGGGCTACGAGCACAAACGCGATTTGTACTGCATGGAGTTAAGGTGCCGAACTCAGAAGGCTAATAAGTCACTTCAAGCTTTTACAATGGAAGTCGAGAGGTTGGTGCAGCTAAATTATCCAGGGGAAAATCACCCACTAGTAGATCATCAGAAGACCGAAGACTTCGTCAACCGCTTACGAGACCCTGATGTTATATTAGCTGTATGTGCGGCACAAAAGATGACCTTTGCAGATACTGTGGCGTTCGCACTAGCTCAGGAGAGAGCTCCCACGATATCAAAGCCACAAATATACAAGGTGCGTAATATGGAAGCTGTGACAGATAAGGAGGATGAAATCAACAAAATAGAGGAGTTGGTCAAGAAGCTTCTAGCTGAGCAAAAATGAAAATTAAAATGTTTGAACTGTGTAAAGCCCCACGCAAAAGGTCAAGATCCGTCTCACCACCAAGAAATAACAAACGGGCCAACTACCATCAACCAACAAAAGAGTCCCCGTTAAACTAAAACGAGCTAGCACTGAGGGGGTAGAGCTAGTTTCCACACGCGAGGGCACCACACTCTCCATATCAGTGATGCAGAAAACTAACAGTAAACTTACAGCATGCGGGTACATTAATGGCAGACAACGTAACTTAACTATAGATACCGGTGCGACGTAGTCTATCATCAGACCTGATATAGTGAAGGGAAAGTGTGAGGTGCTCAATAATATCAGTCTACGAACAGCTACTGGAGAGTCTGCCACTGTCTACAGAAAAATCGAGGTGAACATGACTATTCCGAACATTACTGTATTTTTATTGTCACCGCTATTGTGGACAAGGTTATCATTGGTGCTGACTATGATGATCGATGGCATCAATTTGAATATGGGGCAACAGATAATGAGTTGGCGTAATGTAGATATACCTCTTGAAGTGAGATACCAGCATCAAATGTACGCCAGAAGATTAATTGCTGTCAAATAACAAAAACTACCACCTCAGACTGAGTCATTGATATGGGCGCGTATAGAGGAACCAGCAGATATTAAGGTGGACTTGTTAATAGCAAAGGCCCTTGTCACATCTAAAAAAAGGAATAGTCCCAGTGAGAGTGCTCAATCTATCTATCTAATAGGTATTTGACGAAAATGTAGAGAAATGGGCAGCAGGTCTAGCAGTTTCAGAAAGAAATGAAACCAAAAAGTTGCTAAAGAAGTACACCTGCGTATTCGCCACTAAAAATAAAAGTCAATGTAGAACAGCTATAGTCAAACACGAAATTAATACCGACGAAATGAGAGCGATAAAACAGGCACCCAGAAGTATACCTCAGGCGAAGCGTAATAAGGCTAAGTAGCTAGTTATTGAAATAGAGCGGTATAATTGAACCATCATCGAGTCGTTGGAGCTCATCTGTAGTCCTAGTTAAAGAGAAAGATGGTAGTACAAGATTCTGCGTAGACTACAGGAAGCTAAATGATGTTACTAAAACGACAGCTGCCCTCTACCAAGAATTGACGATACGCTCGACACGCTAACTGGAACAAAGTGGTTCTCTACATTGGATCTACAAAGCGGCTATTGGCAGGTAGAGATCGTAGACTAGGATAAGGAGAAAACTGCTTTCAATGCGAACGGTGGTTTGTGGCAGTTTAAAGTTATGCCATTTGGGCTCTGCAATGCGCCGGCCACATTCGAGCGGCTTATGGAGCGCGTACTAAAAGGACTACATTGGAAGACTTGTATGGTTTACCTCGACGACATAATAGTGATGTTCAGAACTTTTGACGAACACCTCAAAAACCTGGCAGAAGTTCTGCAACGAATATCAATGGCTGGACTAAAATTAAGCGTAAAGATATGTGAATTGCTCCAAGAACAGGTAAAATACTTGGAGCATCTAGTCACACCTGATGACATTTCAACGGATGAAGATAAAATACGAGCAGTAAAGGACTAAACTCGCCCCCAAAATCTTAATGAATTACGCCGCTTTTTGTGAATCTGCACATATTACAAACGCTTCGTGCCTAATTTTGCGAGCGTGGCAGGCAGCTTAAATGAGGCTCACCAAGAAATATAAGGCGTATCATTGGGTGAGTCACAAGAAAAGGCGTTTCAGACATTAAAAGGCCTATTGTGTGCAGCACCGGTTTTGGCATATCCAGTCACAGGTGAAAAATTCATCCTTGACAGTGATGCCAGTGGATATGTTAATGGTGGTGTACTTTCACAGGTGGTCAATGGGACGGAGAAAGTTGAAGGCTATTATAGCCGCACGCTGTCAAGGCCTGAACGGAATTATTGTGTTTATCGACGTGAGCTACTGGCAGTGCTGGAATACATAAAACATTACCATAAATACCTATATGGTCAACATTTTCTACTAAGGATTGATCATACCGCACTGAGATGGCTGCTGCAATTTAAGAACCCTGAAGAACAACTGACACGTTGGATTGAGCGCCTCCAGGCCTAGGACTATAGTATTGTACACCGAAGCGGCATAAAACATGGAAATGCTGATGCTCTCTCACGTCGGCCTTGTAATTTGGAATGTAACATTGTGTGAAAGCCGAGCGGAAGGAATCCATCATTGATATCCGGCTAACGCAAATAGACGCAGACGAAGACTTGTCAGGAGCGCAAAGGAGTGACCAAATATTGTCAAAGATTTTATCAGCAAAAGAAGAGGACAGACGTCTCATCCGCAGAAGGTCCTCTTACAAAAGCGTATTGGGCACAACGGGACAGTTTGAAATTGATTAATGGGTGCTTATATCGACATTGGGAAAGTGCAGATGGGAAAACTTCATCCAAACTAATAGTGGTCCCTTCCTCCAAAATGAAAGAAATCTTAAATTAGTTCCATATTGGAGCCAGCGGAGGACACCTTAGGGTGACAAAGACTTTGGAAAAAATAAAACAACGCTTTTATTGGGTTGGATTTCAGCATGCAGTGGTGGATTGGATAGCAAACTGTACCCAGTGTATTGCAGCTAAAAGTCCAGTAAGAAAAAGCCGAGGTCAGCTGCAACAATATAACTCGGGCGCACCCTTCGAGCGGATAGCGATGGACGCAACAGGCCCCTTACCTGCCAGTAATGCCCGCAATCGTTATGTTCTCGTCATGATGGATTATTTTAGCAAATGGCCGGAAGTATATGCCATACCCAATCAAGAACACAATTGTAAATGTTTTTGTGAACAACTGGGTATGCCGTATGGGGTTCCAATAGAACTACATTCCGATCAGAGTAGAAATTTCGAATTTGCTATATTTAGAGAAATGTGTGAGATTGCGGTATTAAGAAAACTCGAACAACGCCGTTTACCCACAGTCTGATGGACTGGTGGAACGATTTAATCGAACCTTGGAGGAATACTTGAGAAAAGTCGTAAGCGATCATCAGAAGGATTAGGACGAACACCTACCGTGGTTTCTACTGGCGTACCGATCAGCTGTCCATGACTCAACATCTAAATCCCCTGCCAAGATTATTTTTGGGACTGAGCTTAATCTACTTAGTGACTTAGCCTACCACAGAGAGGAATGCCACATATGCTGAAAAACAGGAAAGCCTCAGTGAACTTCACGAATTTGTGCGCTCACAGATTGAAATGGTCAGCGATAGAATGAAAGCCAGATATGATCGTGCAGCAAATACGGAGAGCTTCCATGAGGGACAACTGGTTCTACTCAACAAACCACAGCGCAAGAAATGATTATCTCTCAAACTAACTGGGATAGACCTTACAAAATAGTCAAAGGGTTAAATGATGTGGTATACAGAATACAGAAGAACAATAGCCCGAGATCAAAAATTAAAGTGGTACATTTAGAACGTCCCTATTCGGGACGAACAGAGTTAAGCGGGTGGCACTGTTACGTAAATTAAAAATATAACACTGCCTTGTGGGATTTTGATATACCTTGTGTCACCCTGTGATGTTGGCAGCACTGCCACATCGAACATATTTACGTTACATTTCAATTATCGGATATGGAAATAGAAGACGGTCGATATTTCCTGAATCATCCAAACTGTAGGCAAATAGGTATATAAAAGGCCTTTTTATGTACACGTCAGTTCTGGAGGAGGTTTTTCTTCGCTGACTCCCTCTGATATTGGCAGGGTATTGTCCAGTAGACCTAACAAGAGATCCAGCGGGCCGGATGGCATACCGGACCTGATCCTAAGGACGCCACCACATGGAGGTTATTGGCGTTGGTGCTTAACCACTGTTTCAACATTGGTTACTTCCCGAAAGCATGGAAGGGTGCGATCATTGTGCCTATACCCAAGCCGGGATCTGACCCTGGGGGTGCTGGTAGCTACAGACCCATATCTCTGCTCTCTAGCCTGGGTAAGCTTATGGAGTGGTTTATGTTGGAGCGTATGAGAAGATTCATGGACGATAACGAGATATTGCTGGATTGCCAATTTGGATTTAAGAGGGGCCACTCTACGTCCCATGCACTGATGTCACTTGCGGACTATGTAGCAAGAGGACTGAATAGGAGATATCCGACGATTGCTGTGAGCCTGGACTTCGCAAAGGCTTTTGACAATGTTTGGCAGGAGGGTATATTTCATAAGATGATGTCGTTTGGTTTCGACAGGCATCTCTGCGGAATTGTTGAGGAATTCCTGAGGGATCGCTCCCTCAGAGTGAGAGTGGGCGATACACTCTCTGATGAAAGAAATGTTGTTGCTGGAGTGCCGCAGGGGTCACTACTGGGACCTGTCCAATTCAACATATTCATGTCGGATATTTCTCGGCCACCTGACGGAGATTTACTCCTTCTGTATGCAGACGATGTGCTGGTTGCGGCATCTGGACCCAGAGCGGCAAGGGTGAATGAGAGACTCAGCGGATACCTGGGTAGACTGCACGGATACTTCTGCAAATGGGGTCTCTGCCTGAATATGGAAAAGACGGATTGCGTAATATTTAAGGGACGGCGTGAACGGCTGTACCCCAACGCAAGGAAGTTCGTACCGGTGCTGAGGATAGGCGGTGAAGTTGTAAGAGTCTCCGACAGAATTAAGTATCTTGGGGTGATATTCCACGAAAGCTTTGAGTTTTCTCGACATGTGGATTCCGTTTTGGATAGGATGAAGGGGATATACCACTCCTACTGTAGGTTACTGCGCCGAAGGGAAGGTTTGCGTAGGGAGGTAAAGCTGCTTGTATACAGGCAGATCATCAGACCTCTGATGTATTATGCCTTCCCTGTCTGGTTTGGGATTTCGTCCCATCAGATGGAGAGGCTTAGGGTCTGGGAGAGGCGTATTTTGTCGGCTTGCCTTGGATTAAGGGCTCGCCAGTTCCCCGATGGTTGGTTCCGGAGACCGTCTTGTCGGGTCATTTATGACCATGCGGGTTTCGAGATGATCGATATTTTTCTTATGAGGACTGCGCTGAGATTTTTAGAACGATCGTCCGCCCTGGAGAATGGGATGGTGACTGGCTGCTTCGATGGGAGGAGTGATATGGAGACCCTAAGGGTGCACAGATATCTGTTGCCTGTGGATCTCCTAACGTTGAAGGACGAGGGGCTGCTCTATGGCGACGAGGGCCTGCTATTTTATCACAGGAGGGTTAATACGCTGGATTTGGACAGCCTGGTGTATAACACTGCACAGTGAGGTGGATGTCTGTGCCCTGTTGTTGTTAATTAGTTGTAAGTAGTGTTTTAAGTTAGTTTTGAGTATATGAGTGTTTCCGTTTTTCCATTTTTTGCGGAATATAGTATAAGAGTTGATTTGTTTTAGTGATGGATTGCGGCTATTCTGCATTATTTTAAGTTTTAGTTGATAAGTCTATGATAAGTATCATTTGGAATATTTGGATGAATAAAGTAAAGTAAAGTACACGTCAGTTAGTTGTCGTTTTGCTGTCATAAGATATAGACGTGGTCAAGCGGAAATAAAAGTGTTGTGTAATTAGTATTATTGTGTGTTAAAATAAATAAAAAATTATTGCGTAAACCAATAAAACTGTAAAAAAACAAGGTGGTTCAATTTTATTTTAACGCAATTTAAACGAACTCAAACGTTTTAAAAAGGTTAAAACGTAAAAATACTTCTCCCTTGAACACTATCCGCAAGAATTTCATTGATCTTTGTGTAATTTCCAAAAATTGACTATTGCTAAATTCGAATTCCACTTTGTAGGACAATTGCTCTTCAAAGTTGTTTCCAGCTTATTTGCCTTTATAAAGTATTTTACAGTTTTTTTGCTAGTATTTGTAATCCCTTTTAATTCATTTTTAGATTCGCAAACATCAGTTAGGACATTAGAAAAAAGATAGGCTAAACCCTAGAATCGTAACCTTAGTCGATTCGACTAACATCGCCTTTATTTTCATATGCAGCTTTTTATTTGATTGCGCGATCAACTTGAACTCTTCTATATTCTCTGTAGCCAGTGTTTTCTTCTAGTGAGCATTTTCATTTCTTTAGTTATTATATTTCTTTTTAGTTACAAAACTCGTGTTAGTCGATTCGACCAATGGTCAGTGTTTATGTAACTTTTAGTCTTGTGTTTGTTATATTTTATTTATTTATTTATTTAAAAATAAAAATGAGTTTTAAAAAAGATTTAATTAATGATTTGAAGCAAATGAAAGCAAGATTTGCGGTTTTTGTTCCAATTAAAAGCATATAATGACAAACTCAATATCCCCGAAATGTGGTAAGAGCGTAAGGAAGTAGCGTGCAACAAATGCTAATAAAAACGAATATATATATTTGTATATTATTTACTTATAATTTGGTTTATTTTCTTTAATATGAGCTGAATTTGTGGATTTCAATATTAATTGTTTATTATCTTTTTGCTAATTAAAATAGTTAATCTCAACAGTGTCTCCTATAATATTGTTATGAAATAAAATACAATTCTGCATTGTGGTATTTTGGTATATATCAAGTTGGCAGCACTGCCACATCGAATATCTTTACCTTACATTTGAATTAGCGGATATGGAAATAGAAGATGGTCGATATTTCCTGAACATTCTAAAATGCAGACAATTAGTTATATAAAGTGCTGTTTTACCTACATGTGAGTTAGTTACTGTTTGGCTATCGTAAGATAAAGACGTGTTAAAGCGGAAATAAAAAGTGTTGTATAAGCGAATATTAAGTTGTCGTAAACTGTATAAAAGTTGTTGTGTAGCAAATAAAAATATACAATAAAACATATAAATAAAACGGTATTTATTTTATTTTAAACGCAATTTAAACGAACTCAACCATCTTAAAAAGGTTAAAACGTAACATTATGTTTCTAATAAACATTAAAATAAATTATTTATTCCTTAATTTATATTCAAAACAAAGTTAAAAAGCTAATTTTAACAACACAATTGACAACTTGAACATAGACATGGTAAAAAGCGGTTGAAAATGTATGTTAGTCTTTTCGACTAATGGTTAATGTTTATGTATAAAAAAAGTTACGGTTCTAGGGTTAAAATATTACTTCCGCGGTGTTTACGAACACCACATTTGATATATAAGTCACGTCGAATTCTTCAAGAAGGTTGCTTAATTTTCTCTTATGTTTACTGCTGTATTAGACATAATATTCGAAATTCATTTGGAAATGTAAAGTGGCATACAAGAAATATCTCTTACATATCAATTTTTAATTCACCTTCACCATTAGTAATAAGGTTTTGTATGTGTGGATTTATTTCTTTTCTTTTCTCTATGACCATCGATTGGGTTTTTCGTTTTCTTTGCGCTGGAGATAAAGCTGTCTAAGTCAACACTTTTACCACACTTTCCATTAATTTGTAGACACTTTTGAATTAGTTTACGAAAACCGGGGCCTTCAACGCTACTGAAAGGACGACAGTCTTCTATAGCAAAATCCATGAATGCTTCAGCGCAAGCATTTTCTCTTCGGTATTTATTTGAATTGGTGTACTGTCATGAGGTTGTGAATGAACGCACTTATGCTTAATTAACTTAAAAATATTTCGGCTCTCCAGTTTTTCTAAGCACATTGTATACTCCTTTAATTATTTTCTTTAAAATTTCGTGCCAGTTCTTCATTATTAAAACTTGTATTAGTGTACATACTTCAAAAGTTCAAATGCTAAAGAAAAGGTGAAAACTCCGATTGGCTTATTATTTATTGTCTAATTTTGGGGGTTTCCCACATTTTTGTTGCTCCATATTTTTGCAGAAAATTTTTTGCTTTTGATCTTCCATGTAAGTATGTATATGAAAATTTTTGGAAATTTATCATGTGAAAGATCGTAAATATTCTTATTAAGCGTTTGAATATGTGCCTCTGAGCATATATTTTATGTACGACAATGTTTTTCCATGAAATAGGAAAAACAATTTTTTTTAATATGTCGCCCATGTTTTTATGACTTTTATAGTAGGTAGCGTTCTTCAATGGGTTTTTCAAAAAAAAAAAAAATAAAAAAAAATTGTAATGGGAATTAAAAATACAATATTAAACGCAATTAGCCTTTGGTTTTTAAAATTAATTTTTTTTATTTTGGATTGTTTCTTGGGCCTGTCACAAAACAAAGAAGAACACAATCAATGATGTAAAACATAAAATTTTTTTTATTCATCCATACACGCATGTCATATGTGTACTTATTATACACACGAGTACTTAATGTACTTTCAAAATTTTTCCATTCCCATTGATACACATACTTTAAATGCACACAAATATTTTTTATATATATAGCACATAAAATGGATACAAACATGTTGCTTAAGTCGTTTAAGATGGTTGTGCAAAGACATGTTTGCTAGAAGTATGAAGTGGAATTATATCTGTATGTTGTTAATGTATTGGTATACACAACACCCAAAAGTAAAGATAAGTACTTATGTATACTTTGTTTGTTGGTGCTTATTGTCATTCTCTGATGTACACGTTTTATAAGGAAGAAAACAGACCGTCACAAAAAGATTTCGATGCTGGCAGGGCTTTCGTTAGCATATCGGCGATCATCCTCTCGGAGGGACAGTAGTCACAATGGATTATCTTCTTGTCGACGTAATCTCTCACGAAATGAAATCTGTGGCATCTGTGTAACCGACCAGTTGATTCTGATTAACAGAACAAACATTCAAATTAGAAAACATTTCGGATGTACCCTTGGTAATTTTCTATACGTTTTAACTCGTTGCAATTCTCATAGGTTGGATTACTTGACTTCCTCGCCAATATAGCGGCACTTGCAGAGATATCAGGGCGTGTATTCTCGGATATGTATAGCACAGAGGCAAATAAATGTTGGTACTTATAATTAGGTAGCAAAGGTTCAGAATCATTCTTACTATATGAAGCATCTAGAGAGTACTTCGAAAATTTTTCATCTTGCAAACCAAATTTAATTAATATTTCATTAATAGATTGTTCCTGACAGATTTTGTAGTTGAAATCATCGGTTCTTACAACTTCCATACCGGGGTATTGTGATATGGCACCAAGATTACGTACCTATTTTTTCGCTAAGCTTCGTGTAAACACTTTCTATTTGTCGTTTGTTCGTAAATCATCAACATAACTTAATACATAAATAGCTTCCCTTTCGATGATCTTGCTGTATAAACATTGGTCAGCTTAACTTTGGATGAAACCGCCACCAATCAACACATCATTCAAGGCTTTATTTCAAACATTTGCAGATTGCTTTAAGCCATAAATTCTATGCTTAAGCTTACACACCAAACCATTTTCACCTACAATGAAACCAGGTGCTTGTTTCCTCCTTCAGGCCGCCATTTAAAAAGGCACATTTATTATCAACATGATCGTGCATCTTTCTAGTAGCAGCAGCAAACAACAAAACATGAAAAGTTTGTTGACGCACAACAGGCGCAAAAGACCCGTATTCGGACGAAACAGCCTGTTTGTACGTTCTGGATTCAATAACATCTTCTGTCTTCACCAAATTTGAATATTTAGCAGGTCGAATACCTTTGCTTTTTCTGTCGATCGTCTTAAAATTGGTTCATCAACCACATTTTCACTTTTCGTTTCACTATTGTTTACATCATCATCAAAATATTCGAGATGTCTTGATTCTACGGAAAGAGTCACCATAAGAGTCATCGATAACGTTTTTATCACAAGCGTCGTCAGTACGGCTGATAGGAATGCAGATTTCCAAATAATCGTTACCTACGTTTGAATTACAACCATCCTCCATCTTTTCTACTGCATTTACAGATATGAATTTATAATTCACAATAATATAAACTTTGTTATCTCGTTAGTATCAACAAAACGTAAGCCATCGGACATCTCATCGTGGCCCATGAAGGTTAACAACTTAGCTTTGCTATCAAATTTTCTCCTCAGCACCTTAGGTTTTAATATGTACGCCTTAGAACCAAAAATTATGAAAATGCAAATATCGGGTATCTGACACTCCGATTCTTTATAGGTGGTACATGGTGTGGAACTGGTGACCAATCTCTTTTGCACATAATAGCGTCACCCCAATATATATTCGATAGATCAGCTTCCTTAAATAGGCAACGAAACATTTTAACAAGGTATCTGTTTTTCGGCCCGGCTACACCGTTTTGCTGTGGGCAGTATGGAAGAGAAAATTGAGATTTAATACCATAATCTTGTAACAGGTCAATCATTGTCCTAGATTTATATTCGGCCCCATTGTTCGACATATTGCGTTTAGGAACTTTTCCAGATTTGTTTTTCACCATATTAATATATATTTTATCTTTTCGAAAACTTCTGATTTTTGTTTAAGTACATACACTACAGTATAATGACTGTAATCATCGATCAGTGTTAGTAAATATCTTTTCCCACGAGGGGTAATGGTTTGCATTGGACCGCAAATATCGGAATGTATTAAATCAAGAACTTCCCACTTTTAGTCTCTGATTTATTAGGAATTGCATTTTGACTTAATTTACATTATAAACATACGTTACATATCTCACGAATTTTACAATTTACAATTTTAAAATAATTTAAAGGCTGAACAGTCTGCATAGCCTTAACTGCATTAATGTGTCTATGACCAAAAATGTTGATATCGATTTAAATTAACAGCAACCATAGCTCCACATTGCAATTGAAGCCACAGAACAATACCTTCCAACCAATAGCGGACAAGTTCCTTACGTTCAGCAAATTCCGATAATCTTCGGGATATACGAAACGTCACCAACAGCACAGACTATATACAGACACGAAAGCAATGACAGATGTCAAAGCCCAAAATCATATGCTTAACAATTCATTAGAGGGAGAAAACAGAACTGTTTAACCATTGGCAAACTAATGAGTTAGAAGCAAGCACTATAAGCACTTGTTTTCTAACATATGATAAATAAAATAACAGAAAACAATAAAATAAACAAAAAATTCGTGAAAGAAAGTTTTATTAAGAAATCGTTTTTTTTTTTTTAAATTTAAGAAGAATTGAAAATTTTTGGTAAGTATAATAACACGAAATAAATATCATTCCTTTATCCCTGCTTCTTTTAAATATAATTTGATTGGATTTGGCACGTCAATTTGGTGCACATATACTAAGTTCTGCAGCAAATATAAACAGGATTGGACAAGTGGACATGCCACCACATAAAGTGAATTTTCTTGTTTGTACAAATGGTACAATTTAGTTGGGCTTGTATTGAATAAATATAAACAAATGCCTAATAAGAAAAAACTGCGACTTTTAGTTACTGTTGGCCATAAGTTTGGAACGTCAACTTCAAATATCACATTCATTGACAATTAATACAACCATCGTAGTTGGAGGTCTAACTGAAAGCAGCCAATTTGCTTTTTAATCTTGACCAATACTTCTACAAATTTATGCAGTTGTCTAAAAAATTCTGTGCAAGAAATTGGTGTACTGTTTGTCGATCATTATCGTGGAATCTATTCGTCGCGTACAGGTAATTATTAATTATAGCTACATATCTCGTAAATGTTGTAAATTTAAATATATTGATTATTTTTAATTTAAGGTTGGAAGAATATTACTGCCCTGCATTAATGATGATATCAGTGTAGAGAAGGAGAATTTCATAAGATTAGCTATCTTTTGTGTTGTCAAACACTCGGCCTATGAAATAGTATTGAAGAACTACAGTCGCAACTATGTCAAAACGTGTATTGTTCATCAGTGGCGACACAATATTTTTGCTTTACTATTCTGCAACAGTGACTAAAAAGTTAAGGAATATTGTTTACAAAAAGTCCAAAAATGAAAACTTGGCTTATGTGAAGGTAAAATATTTTAGTGGACTAAATTTCTTTACACAAAATCTGTCATTTTGTTGTGCTGAATCATTAAATCAATTGGGTGTTAATAGTTTCCATTGCGCCACCACAATACAAGCCAAAAAGTCTTTAGAGGTTGACGATGAAGCATTTAAAAACTACCAGTCGGCTCTGCTGCAAAAAACCGAAAATTCTACCATTTGTTATTACACCAAATATGCACGGAGGAAAAATCGCAATGGTGGAGTGCAGCGTACATAGTGTAAAAAAAATTAGCGATGGCAGCGATCTGGTGGAATTAAGAGCTAGTTTACAATATGAGATTGAAGCTGTTCTGGATATTATTGGTCCGAAGATGGATGTAGCGGTTCTTTTTAAATTGTGTAAACTTTTTGTTGCCAGGAAACAATAAAAGAAATTACATATTATTTAAACAATTTTTTTTTCAAAAAGTTAAAAAAAAATTATAAGTATAAAAATATAATGCAACAAAATAAATATTAAAGGTCTTCCTTTATATCTGCTCCTTTTAATTGTATTTTAATAGGGTTAATTGTATTTAATTAGTGCTAATAGTCCAACGAGATTGGACAAATGGACATGGTACCATACAAAGTAAATTTTCATTTTCGTATATCCTGAGAATGTTTGAAGTTTAGTGTGTCGTTTATGGATGGCAACAGAACTTTAGTTGCGTTGCCAGTTGCCGAAAATTGAATTACGTATGGCAACAGGCAACTAAAAATCTATTAACTCCAATTGCTATTTAGGCTGCTACAAATTTATAGTTGCCATTCAGTAACGCAACTAATGTTATGTTGCTATCCATAGCGACCCCTAAGTTTCTAAATTGGGTGTAAAGTACTTAACACAAATGATTAGCCAAAAAGTGGGTGAAGTAGGATAAGTGCGACCATAAGAACTGAATACTGATTTTTGTATATGTTGAAAACATTAAAAGTAGTAGCTTAAAAGTTTGATCTAAATGACTGCTATCAATACAAATCAATTTAAATGTGGCGGTATTGTATTAGTGTGGGTGACATCTTCCATTCAGTCGGTAATAGTTGGACTACAACTCTTATAAGGAAATAATTTGGACTTAGATGGTATTTTATACATCATATTTATCCGAAACACATTTCACGTACAGTGCAGTGTTGCTTAGAAACATTTTTAATTGGCCAAAATGATCAACTGATTTCAGTCCTGTAGTGAACCTTTGGAATGATGTAAAAAAAAATTTGATTCAAAAAAGTAGACATAGTCAATTATTATAGTTAATAATTCAATTCAGTTACAATTATTCAATGAACATTTTTTATATGGTTATATAAAAACTTACACGTTTTTGCACGAATTGTATACGAGTTTGTATCTATAATAACAATAACATATCATTAGTCTTTATATATTTAATGTTAAATAAAATTAACGTATTTCTACGTATATTATGTTTATATTTATTGTTAAAAAATAAAGTTAAGGTACTATTTAAAGCATAATAGAAAATTTTAATTAAATATATGAAAAACCATGAAATTGTATCTCTTTTTAGTAATATAATTTGTGGTCCTCAAAAGGACCGGTGTTGCATTATGGCGAAGCCAAGCCATACACGTCTTTGACGATTCATTAAAAACTGAATGCGCTTTCGTGGGAGTTTTAATGTACTGACTACCTTTTCTTTCAGTTTCTGTAAAACTCTACTAACGGTAAAAAGTCAAAGCTCTTCGTCGATAAACCATAGAAGTGATGGAATTAATAAAAATACCCTTTTGTAATGTTTTTGTTTTCATGCAAATTCATTGCTTGCAGAAACACTAGTTCCCTTTTCACTAAATTCTTATTGGCAGTTGCAAATTGTTTTATCTTTATTTTGTAGAATTTTTCACACTTTTTGTTACGATACGATTTTCACTATCACATTTTTTTCACAATAGGGGTGTATATTCACATTTTAAAGCACATATTTCGCTTTATAAGCCACTATTTGTCCAAAACAAAAAAACAAAACAAAAACACAAAGACACAAATTGCTGAAGGATAACCAGTCAAGATTATCAATATGCCTTTTCACTAAACAAATAAATTAAATTAAACGCACTTACCTTGTATCAGCAGTCGGAAATATATGCTGTCCTGCTCCTAGTTGAGATAACCCATTACACATTTGGAACTTCTGAAAGAAAATGTATTTTTATTTTTCCAATATCAAATAAAACGCTTAATACTTACATATCTTGTCGTGTTTTATACCTTCTTTAAACTGCATTTCTTTTCTTCAATGACCGGTGTTTTTTCTACAGAATAAGATTTCCTCTGAAACTGGTAAATTTAAGAATTCCTTGTCTGAAAAGAAAAAATTTTAAAAAATATAAAAAGTTACGCTAAATTTACCAAAATTTTTATAAAAATAAAAGAAATGTCAAAATTAATAGTTTCGTGTGAGAGGGACAGATACAGTTCTTTAACAAATTTATTGTCCTTCACCAACGAAACTATTAAGTCTTTAGTTCCAATTTTCTCCGTTTCGCTTCTGGCTATTCTGTGACCAACAGTAACAACCATTTAAGCATCTTTTTAATTTAATTTTATAGCGATCTTTATCAGCAGAATACACACATTACAGTTCGCAACAGTTACTTTTTCACGCCATTTCAAATCAGTGTTGCCACTGAGAAAATTTAAATTCTACCAAAATGTTTTCAAATATCTACCAAAAAAAACGTGTATTTACGAGTGTGAGTTCGTAGATTGTAGTTAAAATAAAATAATAAATAAATCTTGTGTTTAGTTTTAATTAAAAATTCTTTATTCACACAGCATCACTGCTGGTAACTTTTATACAAGCAATAACAATTTTCTATTCTTAATTACTCAGTCTGTTTACAACTTTGTAAACAACAACATATACTCGACAGATCTTTCTTCCTAAAGATCTTCCAAACAGACCGTAGTTATAACTTAGATTCAATCGCAACCTTTTCAACAAGAAGTTATCCACACTTAACTCTCTTTACTGAGTTAGCTCCAACTAAACTGGTTTTTACTTCACTACTAGCTTCATTAATTTACTCCTTATAAAAACTCTTCACACCGAGTTCAAGCCAACAAACTTTCTTCACATAAACTGTACTCGCTGAGTTTACCACAAATAAACTGATTGTTGTTCGCATCGATGTGGTTTTTATATGCCTAAGTAAACAATACATCGAAAGCTCTCGAACGTCTCGATATTTCAGGTAGATTCCATTTCGTTCTTTTAATTTCTTTTAGTTCTTTTGTAACCATGCGTATGTAAACATCTACCTCTTTCAGCTCTTAGTTTTGTTGTTGCTTGTTTATTATCCGTTACTTGTTTTCTTTGCTGTTAGTTTTTGTTGTTGCTGTGATATTTTTATTTACGTTATCTCTGCTAATATTTGTTGTTGTCGATTCTGGCTATTTATAAACAACATGTATATTTGTTCTTGCAGCTTTTGTTTATTTATTTTAGCGATGTAATAAGCGCAGAGGTGTCCAACCTTATTTTCGTAAGAATATCATCTAATCTTTGAGAAATAGATTACACTAGGTTTTTTGTAAATTCGGATGGATTTTCTACCATCCGATTCTTTTCTTATTATAAATAGTCGTTTTTCGAATCTAATGATCAAAATGCTCTCGAAAATGTTCGATTGGGTTTAAATTCGAGTATTAGGAAGGATGCCACTTTACTTAGAAGTGAGAAAGAGAAACCACTTTTGACTTTTCTTGTAGTGTGCTTATCAACGGAATCAAAATTCTTACACGCCTGATTTCTTTATACTGGTTACCAAATTTCTTTTTTAATATGTTTAAACAATCTATTTAATTCATGGTACTTTGCATGAAAACCTTACATCCACCGTACATTCCTACACTATTACCAAAATCTACATCGGGTTTCCCTGTGGATAAAAATTTTATTCTGAAAGTTCTTCGTTTTTGGTTCTCCATTTTTTTATGAACACTTTTTTGTCCAAACACGGGTAATTTGATTATGTCGCTAAGTAGGACATCTTTCCAGAAAGAAACATCTTTGGTTTTAGAAGTCACTTCTAGATTACTGCTGGTATCAAAGATTTTTTTAATGTGAAATCAGCAGATCTGTTGAACAAACCCTAGGCCGGAAAGGACGCAATAGATCCCATGGGTCGCAGTGTTCTGCAAGAGTGCCTTGTCGGCAAGATGATAATGAATGTCTAGCATAAGAAACATCTATTGGCTCGAACACTAGCGTCTGATGTAGCTAAAATTTCCCCTGATATTTTAACATAACTTTTTGATGGTCTTTTATTTACATCAGACGCAATAGACCGTGTTTGTGCATTACTTAAAATTATCGGAAAATTTTTTAGTTAACGAAAATTTCTTAAGTTTATTTTTTTTCACAGCTTTCGAAGCCTTTTTCAAAGTTTCAGTTTTATTTTTGTACATTATTAAATTTTATTACAAGATTACAATTATTAATTAAAATACTCATTAAAAGAAATGTATTTGCTTTAGAAAAAAATAATAAAATATAACAAAATTTTTTATTATATGAATTCGGCAAATTAATGCAGTGGTACTCCGTTCAATTTTTTGACGCCTAAAACATAGAGCAACTTGCGTATTTGTTGCATAACTTCAGTTATTGCAAGAATTCTTCCTTTTTTAAATTTTGTAAAGCCTTAAGTATAGTTTTAAAGAAACATAAAATGTTTAAATTTATGTTATTATAAAAGGTTAATATTAAAACTCAATTGTAGAAAATGAGGGTATATATTTTATTTTGGCGTTCACGGTAAATTTATTCCCATTGCTTTTGCTGTTACTATTAAGTTTTTCATAACAACTAATATGTGTTTTGTAACTAACTTTGTGGAGTATTCTGGTACTTGCATATTTGTTTTACGTTCATAGAAAACAAATTAGATAGGATTAACAAATTTTATTGACAGTGATTTTTAAATTTTTAAACTTCAGCAAAAATCTACCAAAATTCTACTAGCCTACCATCCTACCAAATGAAAAATATTCTACCAATTTTGGTAGAATTCTACCAATTGTGGCAACACTGTTTCATATCATGACCAAGAAATTCTTCTTCAGTATTACAAACAATCAGCTTCCAACAATCTCTTCGAATGTGGCTACACTATTTCCATAGAATTATTGTCTGGTTTAAATTTGTTGGTTATCTTCAGAACAGTGTCTTCAGCAGCTTGTCTCTTCTTATGGTTTTCATCCTCTTCAAGTAATTTGTTTTTCATCAAAGTAAGAATCTTTTCATTTTCCACATCAAGAGCAGTAATTAAAATGTCATATGTGTTCGGCAAGTTACATTCTAGCAATCATGGTTCAGGCATTTTTACGCCTAGTGATTGCTATCTTGAAAATAACAATTTAATTTATTTATGTATTTATCCATATCACTACCCGCATATAATTTCAGCTCACTTTGGCACTGCCACTGTTTACAACACGAAAAACTTCGGATTCTTCCACAGCCAAGCCAATCAATATAGATGCTTCGGTATCACGATCTCTCCGCTTATCATCAGCGTTTGAAGAAATCTAATTTTCAATGACGGCCCAAACTTTTTACTTTTTCAACAACATCAGAGTCCAAACTCAGTTGTCGCGGTTTCTCTTTGTTATAAATCAGACATTTCAACGGCAAACAGAATATAAAAACAAATAGCAATTTTTTCTCAATTTCCAAACAGGAATATTAAAGACCAGCACAGTGGAATTAAGTAGAAGAAAATCCATAACCTCTTAGAAAAATAAAACAGTTTTTCCACACGTTTTATGACAAAAGCTTTATTAGAGCTTTTTTATTCTTTACTCGGTAGACGCTTACAGCCAAACCTAAATTAGAGCTTTGATCGTTGCGTTAACTGGTGACTGGCGCTGACGCTGAAGTAACATACCTAAATAAGAGCATTAACGTTGTGTCGTAAACAGTAATATCAGCTTAAATTTTCAACAAAATATAACAACATAAAAAATTAATAGTAATTAAATCGCTATATGTGAGGTGAAAACAGTTAATTGACATTAATATATAAAAAAATAACAATAAATTAAAACAAAAATACAACACTGCCAGTTACGTGTATCTATAACAGCGTTTTGCAGCCAACTTCACTTTCTAACACGCTGTCACAATCGGATTTTCCATTTACAAAGGGTTGACGCCACGCTATTTGGGTTTGCTTCATAAAAATTGTATGTACATGAGAATTTTTGACAGATAAATAACGCTCAACGATCTAATTTAGGTTTGTAAAAATTACAATTTTGCTGTATCAATATAAAGCAAATAGAGTTACCAATACAAAATTAATACATTCAGGAATAAAATAGTGACTAATATGAAATTGTTAAATGTATTTTCAACAACAATTGAAACACAAATCTTGAGAAAATAGGTTCCCACTACTGAATGTAAATGTAATTTTTTATGATATTTGAACTCTTCTATTGCTTTGATATTTTCAACTACACTTATAGCTATTTGACCCAAAGAAAGAGTAACTTAGGTAAATTTAAGTTGGGTGACAATGCAAAGCTATTTTGTATTATTTTTGTTTATTTTTAAAAACATTACCATGGATTTTTATTTCGCAATCATTAAATGTAATGAGTTGATTTCCATTTAAAATCAATTCTCAACTGTCGAAATTACATTCCACTCTTGCATTGTTAACATTTTTCTAAGGCACTATTCCTTCTTCAATTTCTAAAATATCTTCCTTATTATTCAAAAATTTTTAACACTTTTGCTTATTGTAAAAATGACAAAGATTTGATTATTTTAGATTTGGGATATATGAAGTTTTCATTAATTAATGCAATTATAAACAGTATCATTAATAATAACAATTTCTTGCATTCTTATGTATATCTAATTCAAAATCTTCCTTATTTCCCATCGACAGAATCAATGATCTTGGAAATGTTATAATACCTATGGCACCTTTATAAAATATATAATTTGTTTGTTTCGGTATTTCGCAACTGGTAATTGTATTTGTTGTAGCTTATTGAAATCAATATTAAAGTAAAGATTTTGTTATATTTTATATCACCCTATTTGTGCCATACTTATTTGTGAATCTGGCAGCGCTGCCAATTAAATCATCTCTAGGTACCACATTCTTACATGATAAAAATTATCGGATAGAGGATATGAAATCAGTTGAGACATTTCCAGAACGTTCCAAACTGTAGGCAGTTAGGTGTACAAATAGACGGCTTTGCCTACGTAGTTTAGTTATCGTTTAGCTGTCAATAAATAAAGTTGTGTTAAAGCGAAAATCAAAGTGTTGTATAAACGAATATTAAGTGTTGTATTAAGACAAACAGTATAAAGTTAAAAAGGATAATACGTAACATTTGTGTTAGAAGTAGGATTGCGATACAAAATAAAATAAATATAAAAAAATTTAAAAAAAGGGAGATTAAGAAAAATAAATAAAACGGAGTAAAATGAAATTCCAAGAATAAAAAGGAATGGATAGGCTCAAACAGGTATTAAATAAATTAGAGCTGTCAACAACCGGTAATAAAACCGAATTACAAAAACGTTTGTTAAAGGAATTTCAGAGACGCGGCGTAGACATCGATACTCACATGTTTGATGATGAGAATGAGGCTGAGATGATTGCCCCTACAAAAACAAGTAGTATAGGCGTTAACTCGTTGCTGGCTGGTTGCAGGTACAGAACAAAAAACTGCTGGCCCAAGTAAAAGAATTTTCTAGAGCTGATAACGAAAAAGTTAAGGAAAAAATTAATGCTGTGGCTAATGCACAAGACACTTCTAAAGCTGATAATGAAAAGCTGTTAGCTGTTTTAAGAAGCGTCTAGTGCAACGTCAGAGAAGCTATAAGAAATATATGAGACGGTAAGCAAAAGGGTGGATGACGTCAATGCAAGAGTGTCAAATCTAGAAAAGGTTGTTGACGAAAAATTTAACATAATAGAGGAGAAACTAAACAGTCTACAGTGTCAACGACCAGAACTAGTGCGAATCATACCAGAAGTTTCCACAAGCATAAAAACACCTTGCTTTGATTTGATTTTATGCATTTAAGTACTACCAATTATTTAGAAGTACAACCATGACGTGAACACGTTATGGATCAGGTTTTAAGCTAAAGATTATTGGACTTTTTAATAACGGTAAATCTCAAATTTCTATAGCAAACCAATTGAATATTAATAAATCAATGGTTTCCCGACTTATAAAAAAGAATAAAGCTACTGGGAAAGTAGAGGAAGCCAATAGCGGTGGGCGACCTCGGAAAACTTCTGCGCGAACAGACCAGAAAATTTTCCGTCTAGTTAAAAAAAATCCATTTATTTCGTCGAAGGCATAGTGAATGAGCTTGAACTTCAGATTAGTTCTTCCACAGTAAGAAATCGTTTATTGGAACAAAACTTAAGGAGCTTCATGCCATTTAAGAAGCCTATGCTGACTAAGAAGCATTTCAAAAAAAGGTTTGTTTAATTGATTGCAACATAGTCTCTGATTTTCTCAGCTTTTTGGTTATTTGAGGTTGGATTTTGCTAGAGCACATATGGATTGGACTATATTCAAATGGAGATCTGTTTTGTTTAGTGATGAATCTAAATTTAACTTACTAAATTCAGATGGAGTTTGCCACGAGAGAAGACCAAAAGGAAAGCGGCTACATCCTCGG
Organism: Wohlfahrtia magnifica; assembly: GCA_023159175.1. Taxonomy (NCBI): domain Eukaryota; kingdom Metazoa; phylum Arthropoda; class Insecta; order Diptera; family Sarcophagidae; genus Wohlfahrtia; species Wohlfahrtia magnifica. Next base: position 334,705 of record JAKWBJ010000116.1, read on the forward strand.
TACTCAAAAGCTACAATAAAGCATGGGGGTGGCAATGTGATGGTTTGGACTTGTTTTTCGGCCAGTGGTATTGGTCCCTTTGTAGAAATTCAAACAAAAATGGACCGTTTTGTTTACAGAGACATTTTAGCAACTCACATACTTAACTATGCTGATTGGGAAATGCCACTTCGATGGGTATTTCAACATGACAATGACCCAAAACACTCATCGAAGTTGGTCAAGGATTGGTTAGCAGCTAATGGGGTTCAAGTTTTGGATTGGCCACCTCAATCGCCAGACTTGAATCCCATAGAGAACCTCTTTGGAATTTTAAAACGGAGAGTTGAAACTCGACGCTTTAAAAATAAACAGGAGTTGATGAACTGTCTAAAATCAGAGTGGGAAGCTATAACAACATCTATTCTATCAAATCTTATTGAAGCTATGCCCAAAAGATGCGCTGAGGTCGTAAGAAACAAAGGATATCATACTAAATATTAAAAGTTGCTTAGGTTTTGAACAGCGAATTTTTAAGTTAATTTTCTTTTTATTTTATTATAACTTCCAATGAAATGGAATTTAATTTTTGTTGTTATTTTTAGATTATAGACACATTGTGTAGTAGTAAATAAAAAAAATATTTTCTATAAATTTATTTAAAGAGAAGATATGGGTCTATTATTACTTAGTGGGAAAAAGTTGGTTAGGATTCGAACAGTACTGTAAGTATACCTTCTATAATACTTGTTGGTTAAAATTTTTATTTAAAAACTTCTGGTGAGTTTTATCGACTGGGAATGAAGCAATCAAGTCTAAAACTCCTAGTCCATTTATTATCAAATTTTGTTAAATATTGTTACGAAAACAAGGTTGGGCATCACAGCGTTTATTACATCGCTAAAATAAATAAACAAAAGCTGCAAGAAGAACTATACGTGCTGTTTACAAATAACCAAATCGACAATAACAAACATCATTAGCAGAGGTAAAATAAATAAAAATAACACAGCAACAGCAACAGCAACAACAAACAAAGAAATCAAGTAACAGACAGTAAACAAGCAACAACAAATACTAAAAGCTGAAAGAAGTAGATGTTTACATACGATGACTACAAAAGAAATAAAAAAAAAATGAAAGTAGGAAATGGAATCTACCTGAAATATCGAGAGGTTCGAGAGCTTTCAATATGTTATTTACTCAGCCATATAAAAAGCACATCGATGCGAACAGCAATAAGTTTATGTGTCGTAAACTCAGCGAGTGCTGTTGAAGTAAAGTTAACTCAGCGAATGTGTTATTGCTGTGAGGAGAGTTTATAAGGAGTAAACTCGTGAAGCTAGTAGTGAAGTAAAAAAACCAGTTTAGCTGGAGCTAACTCAGTAAAGAGAGTTAAGTGTGGATAAACTCTGGTTGAAAAGATTGTGATCGAACCTAAGTTGTAACTAAGATCGGGGTGGAAGATCTTTAAGTAGAAAGATCTGTCGAGTAATTGTTATAGTTTACAAGATTGTAAACAGACGGAGTAATTAAGAATAGAAAATTGTTATTGCCTGTAAAATGGTTACAAGCAGTGGTGCACAAAACTGTGTTGAATAAAGGATTTTTAATTAAAACCAAACACAAAATTTATTTTATTTTAACTACAATCTACGAACTCAATAAAGCACGTTTTTAAAAAGGTAAAAACGTAACAATATTTTACTTCAACGCTACTATTTGGTTCGGATATTTTGCGAATTATTAATATATCTGTTAGTAAGGACTGTTGAGCCTAAATTGTGCTAAACAAAATTTTAAAGCCTCATTATATCCAAACATATGAGAGACTGATATTTTCTACTGTGTGAAGTTTGTTAACACAAAGTTAAATAGTTCAGAACATATAGGACTTGTACTGAGCTGTTTTTGTCGGTCTATATTCAGCCAATACTGCTATAAATTCAATATGTAAAATTATATCTTATTGATTTTTGTATTAAAACTATGACTTACAATTTTGGTTACTCTTGGTTAATTTTTTTTATTGAAATTTAGTTACAAAAAATTCGCAGTTGTGGCAACACTGATCTAATGTTTTCAGTTGACGAAGAAGTGCTTCTTAACGAACTTTTTTGCTACAAAGCCCCTTTAAAAAGTATAAACGATGAAACTTTAAATTTTGACATATTTTGGTGCACTCTTTTTTACTAAATATAATAATTGTTTTGAGCTAAAATAAAATTTAATTGAGTTTACTTTTTGTATTCCTGCTCATAACGCAAACGTGAAACGTATTTTTTCTTTGATAAAAGCTTAATGGACGCCTGAAGAAAATAGGTTATATCCACAAGACTTTTATAATTATTTACTAAAATGTAATTCTAAAGTTCTTTATTATATTGGAGGTGTTGATAAATATAATTCATAACAATCGATTAATGGATGTAATATTTCTTAAGTAAGTGGTGTATGTAAATATGTGTATAATTGTGTATTTATAAGTACGTATGTGCAATTTACTAATAACCTGTTCTTTTATGTACGATTTTATTGATAATAAACAAAATGAATTTAAAAATGTTAAAAATTAAGTTTACTTTTTAATGTCCTACTTTTCAACGAAAATGTCCGGCTTTTTTTTTGCCTCTTTTCTAAAAGCAGTCATAACAACCCTACACACAATAGCCAACAATTTTTTCTCCACAGTCGCATAGTGCCTCTCATGATCATTCAATGTCCTACTTGCGTAGGCAATAAGATGATTATCCTGAGGCAATTCATTCACTGACATCTGTATTTAACTTGAAACTCTTCGAATAGTCTGGATACCTAAGTATTGGGTGCTTAGTTATATATTTCTCTAATTTCTCGAAAATATCTTGATAATTTGGATACTTGAGATTAATTTTCGTATTCTTTAAATATTTTGTCAATCCTTGGATAACCTTTGCATAATACTTAATAAATTTTCGGTCATATCCTCTAACTCCTAAAAAAGACTGGCATTCTGTTGTATTTAAAATGTCCTAAAGGAGTCAAAAAGACTGTTTTTTTCTTCTTCATTCATGTTATCCACTGTGCTCTCATTCAATTTTCTGTAGTCAACAAGAATGCGCCACTCCTTCCTTCCTGATTGGTCCATTTTCTGTGGAACAACCGAGATGAGAGAATTGCAGGCGCAGATACCCTCTACAATAAGTTTTTGTTGTACATTTCATGGATCTGCCTATTAATTTCCACTTCGTGAAATTTGGGATATAGTAGTAATTATTGAGTACTTTATCTCATGAGTGTGAGTGAGTAAATCGCCATCAATCCAACGTGCCAACTGTCTTTCAGGGTTTTTAAATTGCAGCAGCCATCTCAGTTCGGAATGATCAGCCCTTAGCAGAAAATGTTGACTATATAAGTACTTATGGTAATGTTTTATGCATTCCAGCACTGCCAGTAGCTCAGTTCGAGTCACACAATATTTTCCGTTCCGACTTTGGCAGTGTGCGGCTATAGTAGCCTACGACTTTTTCCGTCCCATCGACCACCTGTGAAAGTATACCACCAATACCATATCCACTGGCATCACTGTCAAGGATGAATTCTTCACCAGGGACTGGATACGCCAAAACCGGTGCAGCATACAATAGGTCTTTTAATGTCTGAAACGCTTTTTCTTGTGGCTCACGCCAATGATACGCCTTAGATTTCTTGGTGAGCTCATGTAAGCTTGCTGCCACGGTCGCAAAATTAGGCACGAAGCGTTTGTAATATGTGCAGATTCCCAAAAAGCGGCGTAATTCATTTAGATTTTGGGGGCGAGTTTAGTCCTTTACTGCTCGTATTTTATCTTCATCCGTTGAAATGCCATCAGCTGTAACTAGATGCTCCAAGTATTTTACCTGTTCTTGGAGCAATGCACATATCTTTACGCTTAATTTTAGTCCAGCCATTGATATTCGTTGCAGAACTTCTGCTTATAATGCATTGCTTACATGCTTATATTAATTAGTAAGTACATATTCTGTTTCATATGAGTTTGACAGAAAAGTTGAAAACATTGCTTTTTGTTGCCCCTTCTTTTTTTTGTATTAATTTTTTAAATAACTTAATATATAGAAAAGGTTTTGTGTTTAGCTCTGAAAATTTTGCCTTTTGAAAATCCTTGATATTTCTTAATTTTAAACGACGTTTAGTGACAAGGAATAAAAAAAGTGCAACATTTATTATCAGAATAAACAATTCCATAAGTAAATAAACAAGAAATTAATTTGGTTATAGATTTGTTTCTTTTAATGTCTCTAAAAATGTTACTACCTTAGTTATGAAATTTACTTTTATCTGGTTTTGTTTCTTTGCTATTGTGAACTTAATCGCCTGTGTTGTGTTTATTATTTTTCCCATAAATCGGATAAAAATAATCCGATTGTTTTAAAGATGACAGATCAATTTGCATTTTTGGTCAATAGAGTTTTTTAAGTCGTCGCTAGTGTAAAAATTTATATATTTTTAAGTGAATCAGTACGGGGAATGAAAAAAGGTAAAAAGAATGTCGATATTAAACGAAAGAAATCTTAATTAAGGTTAGATTATTACAATGCCAATGAACATTTTAGGTTTGCCGAAAATTGGCTGGGAGCTTCAAATTCATGTACCCTTGAGACTGGATTCTACCTTTTTTCAGGTTCTGCACAACTCTCATATAGTATATAAGACAATTTATTATCCAATGGCTAATAATAAAATTGACTAAATAAAATCAAAATTTACCAACTTTTTTTTTCTAAAACTATTTAAAACTACCTTTACACATCCACATAATTGTTTTTATAAGGAAAATGCACAGCCGTTTGAAGTAGATGATGACTGTTGACAATAAAATATTGTTTTTAAATGAAAAAACGTGTTATTTCAGACAAAAAGCTACTAGTTTGGTAGTATCCGATGTCTAATAAAAAAATATAAAAAAACATCTCCTACTGCATTTTGGAAGTTGGATCTATGTATTTGTGTTTTTAATTTCAACATAATCGGTTCAGTCCTTTAAGCGTGATTGGCTCATTAAGAACTGAATAATCAAAACTATTTCATTCGCATACATTTAGGTTTGCCAATTTAATAAATTTTTAATATTAAGTGACAACTCATATGACTTATTTGTCCCGTTTTCGCCAGGTTCAATTTTGAAAAATAGCACAGCACATTTCGTTAGCTGGAGCTTCTTCTGTCTTGAAAATTTCAGCAAAATCGGTGATTGTGATTGCCAAACAAACAAACAAATTTATAACATATGTACATATATGAGTTTGAAAAATGTGTGAAACTGAAAATTATGTACATTAGTGTATTTCATTTAAATTCATATTGAAATTTGTTCAGTTAACAGTTTGATATCTAGTTTATCACCTAAAAAATTGTTTTTACTTTAGATATCAAGAAAACAATTTATATACCGTTATATTAACCTTACCTAATACCCAACTAAAAAAATATATATATTAAAGAACAATTTAAAATTTTAGCTTATTGTTTTAACCGAAAACAAAATTTGTTAACTTGTTTTTGAACGCGATTTAGCTTTGTCATTTTAAAATCTGGCCACAGTGATCAGAATCCAAAAATTCCAATCTGTGGATGTCGTTGTAATTATAAGAACATGTACTTATGAAAAGAAATTGTTATTATTAATTTGAATGTACACTTAGTCTAAACAAATTTTTGTCTTTAAAGGTCTTAATATATTGTATATTTATATATAGACTATATTCTTTGAAATTGCATCAAATAAAATAATGCTGCAAATTTGTTCTTTTATATAGTTCTTTTTTTATTTGTACATTTTTACACAATTACCCTTTTATCTTGCACTTAATATTCGTTAATACAACACTTTTATTTACGTCTGAACACGACTTTACTTGATGACTGCAAAACTCACCCAAAAGAAATGCGCCTTCTCTTATAGCAATTCATTATCAATATCGAATATTCTTGTAGATACTACAAACTTAAATTCAAAAGATGTAAAATTATAATACACAAAAAGAAATCAAACTTGCAACACTGTTAATAGCACAGACAATTAGGGCAGTAACAGATCAGAACCTTGACACAAACCAATAAAGTTTATAGCTAAAATCTCACCATACAGTCCCTGATGCAGTGTGTTTTCTTTTTAGGCATTTTTTTTTCGTAAAAATATTATTACCAGTTATTCCATAAATATTTTTATTAGTTAAATTGAATAGTTCCCATGCCATAAAATAGCTATCAGAAAACTCTTTTGGATTTTCTTTAACTATCCTTTCAGTTATAACAGCTTTGGTTGCCAAAGCTGAGAAACTAAACGGTTCTCTTTATTTTTGACGCTTTTAACTAGGAAGTGCATTTTAATCCAATAAGGATGTGGTATCGATTATGTATCGATTTTGGAATTACCAATAGTTAATTGTACTATCGGTCAACATTATTCCTTAAAAATTTGCGTCTTCATTCATTTTGCCTACATGATCAATTTCTATTGGTTCAACATTATTTCGATGTTGAGCTGGATTTTGTCGTGATTGATGGGATTGTCGAAACTGTTGCGAATTTCGAACCATACTGGAAATTGTTCCTGCATATTAGAAAAATTTCGTGTTTATCGATTAGATTCCGATAAATTTTTTGAGTAATGACCAGAAAAACCCTGCGTTTGGTTGTCTGAAAAATTTTGTCTATCTGTAGCAAAATTATGCGGCCTAAAATTTTGCTTTTGCTTTGGTTCAATGTAAGTATGGTTCGAGTTTTAATATTTTGATATGAATGATACGTTTTTTGAATATAATTAATACTTCGGATGTATATGTATAATAATAGCTAAATGAGGAGGTATATTATTAACAAAAGTGTGAAAAATCATTGATTCATTTATACTTAAATTTAAAGGTTTACGTGAATTTTGTTCATACTTGTATTTAACGTATATTATTTTTAAATTATTATATAACAGACTTATATCATTTCCTTTTGTTGACAAAGGTTTGTGGTAACTTTTTTAATGCCAAACACTTTGAGTAGCTCACCCTTCACACTTTCTCATGATTTCTTATTTAATCCTCGAACAACACTTGCTACTTCTTCTTGTATCTTTTTAGGTATACAACGGTGATAAATATAGCTCTCCATATCGCTACCCTGAAAAATTTGTAAGAAGACTTCGACTTCTTTGGTAGATGATGGGACATCGTACTTCTTATTCTTTCCAGCATAGACATTTTTTCTGTCTACTACCTTTAAAAGAACTGAAATCGGATTAAGGCCAAATGATGTTTCTGTTGGTACTGTAGTTGGTGCTAATGTTGGTGTTGGTTTCGCTGTTGGTGTTGATGTTTCCAATGTTTTTAATATTATTCCATTTCACCCCTTTTCAAAGCGTTGGAGTTCTTTCAAATTGCGTTAAATAAAATAAATATACGAATTTGTTCTTTTATATGGTTCTTTTTATTTCTACACTTTTACTTATACAAATTACCCAACACCTTTATTTACACCTTAGCACGACTTTACTTTATGACTGCAAAACTATAACCGAACTGTTAAGTGTAATGTTCCACCTTTTATATCAAATCACCATTAATTTCGAATATTCTTGTAGTCACTACAAATTTCTATTTTCGGTAAATCCAAAAAAGATGTAAAATCAAAACGCACAATATGGAATCGAACTGACAACACCGTTAAACACGCAAGTGGTGGTTCTGTTAATAGCACAGACAATTATGGCAGTAAAAGATGCACAAGTGCCTTGACACAAACCAATAAATACCATGATAAAGTTTATAGCTAAAACTACTACTGTACTAATTTAGTGTATCTTTTCTTTAGTTTATTTTCGTAACAATAAATTAAAGTATGGTTCAAATTGTGGGATTTGGGTCTTCTCCGTATCCTCAGGAATTTCACAATCCAATAAATATTTTTTAAATTAAATTGTTCTTTCACCGATGTTAAATAAAAATGTTAGAATAAAAAAATGTTAAATAAAAAACCCTTTTCACAAAGCGTCTTAAAAATTTATTTTCTTTTTGTAATATCTTAACTTTTTTATGAAAAATTATTCTTCAGAATATCTTAGTTTTTCTTTTACTCACAAAAGGATATTCTTTGAAATATCTAAAATTTCTTATTTTCCTAATTTAGTTGCGACCAAGTAAGAATATTCTTTAGAAGAATTCCTTTGATTTATTTTTACCGAATTCGCCAGTTAAATAAAAGACGACCAGTTGACTTTAAATTCTATAACTGAACTGAACTCTTTTATAATTCATTTTTCCATTTATAAAAATAAAATATTCTTAACTTAGAAAACTTTAAAATTAAAAGTGATTTAAAATTGATGTTGGTCAACATTGTCTGTATGACGAAAACAAAGATTTTAAGTCGCATTAAACAAAAGTTTATTAACACTTTGTTTTCGTTGATTTTACATTTATTTTATGAATAAATAAAACTAAATATTTATTACGCTTTAATTTTTTAAATAATTCAAGTTACAATACTTAAGTTTATTACACTAATTTTTATGAATCAACAGAACCTACTGCATGAATGAATTATATTACAAATTTAAAATTTACTTACATAGTTTCAGTTTAGCAATTCGTTTCTGTTTATTATTCTTTATAGTTTATTTTTATATTGGGTACGGGATTTTGGAGTTCAATGTTGACAAATTCGATTGGACATAACACATACAAAAGTAATATCTATTTGGAATGGGAGCTGCCACGCTCACTTATTTAATCAAGATCAGTTACTGACTGATGATGTGTCTTATCCAAGAAGTTGTTTAAACCAAATTTAGAAACTTTCGTTATTACCGTTCTCAAGATATTAAAATTCTCAAAATTTCCATGGGAGGTATCATGCCCACTTATCCAAGTCCGCACACTTTTTGACTGATGATTCTTATTAACTACGAAGTCATTAGACGAAATGCAGAAACTTCCCGTTTTACCGTTTTCCAGATAAACAAAAAATAAATATTTAGTTTGTATGGTAGGTACCATGCTCACTTGTCCAATCCGCCGATTTTTTAAACGGTGATTTGTATTAACTACCAAGTCATAGAGGCCATAATCAGAAACTTCCACTCAAACCATTTTAAAGATAAACAAAAAACAAAATTTACTTTGTATAGAAGATTCGACTCCGCCCACTTTTTGACTGATGATTTAGAAACTTTCACGTTAACCGATCTCAAGATGTGCAATACAAAAATCAATATTTGCTTTGTGAGGGAGGTACCATGGTACCAGCGAATTTGGGGACTTACTGTTACCGTTTTAAAGATATTGACAAATAAATATTTTAATGATCGTGGCGCCACCTATTTTCTAAAACAAGACAATTAGTGAAAGTAAACCTTTCCAAGGCATGTTTTGGTTCGTAAATCGGGATTTGATTATCCCAGAGACCACCGCTGACACTCCAAATATAACATTATTCGATCGATTTTCTATTTAAATATTATTGTACTTAAATATTATTTTATTTAAATATTATTTTATTTGGAATTTTTAAATATGTATGTGTTCGGTCGGTGGTCAACTATCAACTGTCTACTCAAACCTCTCTCTCTGCTCCCCTTTGTCTATTCCTTCTTAATGTCGTCTTTTCGTTCATCAGTGTTGTCTCTTTTGTCCTGACAGTGTTGTCTATTTTGGTTTGTCCTTCTTATTCAACGCTCAATAGGCCAATTCCATATCTGGCACTCCTGACTAAGCATTCTACCCGAATGCAGGACGCCATGGCTTTATGCATTCAGCGGCAGTGGCGCATCTCCCAGAGCCTTCACCTTCGTCTATTTTCTTACTCATAGCGGTGGTGGTGGAGTTCTTTTGTGATTCCATAAGGGCCCACAGACCCTAGTCTTAGTTTCATTCAACCACCGAATTGCGTGCGCTGGATTGCGACTACTTCGCCTACCTTATATTTCCTTGGAGATACTTTTTTGCTATTAAAACATCTTCTATTTTCTTCTTAAACTTGCTGTATATTTTCTTTCACTCTCTCTCTCTCTCTCTCTCTCTCTCTCTCTCTTAAGGTCTCTCTCTCTCTCTCGTAGTCCAACTCTTTCATCACCTTTTCTTCCAACAGTTTTCTTACGTCTCGGTTCTCTGTGGTTCTCATAATAAGACCAGTTAAAATCTTGATTAGGGCATGACCAGCACTTCCAGTTAACGTGCTATTTATAGCCATCTGGACCCTGTCCATGTGGCGATACCACTTCGTTGCGTTCCTCAGGCATAACTTTGTCAGTATAGGGATGGCGACCCGATAAACTTTTTCAAATTGCCTATTTCACCTGGGTACACCGATGACAAGCGCAAGGTGTTGTATGCCCTCTTCCTTACATTAATTTCCAAAATCTGATTAAGTAAATGCGGTGCGCTTGTCAGCGATTATACGAACTGGACTGCCAAACACATCCAACTGCTTACGCAACCGATCAAGCAGCTCAGCCGTCACTGTACTTTTTGTTGGATAGAGCCATACGAATTTAGAGTACGCATCCACCACCACCAAAATATAATTGTACATTTTATAAAGTGTCTCCTTAGGACCAACATGGTCTAAATGATGCGTCATCAAAGACTTGCTTGCGTTATCAATCGGGTGGAGTAGTCCCTCCATTTTACCGGTTTGGCCTCCACCGTGATGCACTGAACGTAGCTCTTCACAACACTAGCATTTGCCTAGTGTCTAATTTACGGATGTAAAACGTCTTTTCTTCTAAGTCCTGCTAAAACTTCCTCTTCGTTCATCTTGAATTTGTCATCTTTCTTTAGAAGATCAGATAAGAGTTTTGCTATCACAGCACACTTCGGTATAAAGCGTCAAATATAAGAGGTCAAGCTTAAAAAACGTTGTACGGCCTTTCGATTCTTGGGAACTGGAAATTTGTTTTTTCTTGATGATAAAATAGTGAATTTCTCAATTACGTATCCAAAAAAGTTCATTTTCCTCAACAGAAACTGGCATTTGCTCCACTTAATGATAAGGCCGTTTTGTGCTGCCACTTCTAAGACTCTTTCCAATTGATGTATACCCTCTTGTTCATTTTTAGATGGAATAACCATTTCGTCCAAGAATACTACCAAAGTGTTGTCCATTATTAATTCGTGAAAAACTGCTGAGATATATCGACAGAATACAGCCAGTGAATTAGTTATACCAAAAGGCACGAACTCATATTGTCCTCGACGCGTCACGAACGAAGTATACTTCTTGTTGCTTTCTACGAATGGTACATGAAATAATTCGTTTCTTAGATCGAGCGTAGTATAAACTTTTGCTTTTTGTAGCCGCTGCAGCACGTCGTCAATAATTGATATCGAGTAGATGTCCCTTACGATCTTCTCGTTCAACCGACGATAGTCGCAATATAAATTTTTCTAATTGTGCTTTTTAGCGACTAGAACCACTGGTGATGAGCAATCAGAGCAACTGAGTCTTATTACGCCCTCTTTCAGCTATTCTGCGACTTGTTGGTTGACAGCATGCTGGTCAACAGATGAAATTCTTCTTGGATTATGACGTATAGAATAATATTTTCACACGCACGAGGTGTCCTTGGCTTCCTCGAGTTGTACTTTTTTACCGTAAGCACTATGTGCTGTTTCACATGGCGCTTCAGATGTGCAAACTCGAGGTCGGTTGCATCCGTAGCAATGCAGATTTCATTCTGTATACAAGCTAATGAGCTTTGCGGTCTATATACAAATCTGTCAAAAAAATTTTGAATTAAATAAATAAATAAAGAATAATTATAAATAATAATTTAATTCCTCGAGAACGTCATTTAATGTTGTATCCTGCAGTTTTTCATTCATCGTTTAAATCTCCTTGCCGCCTATACCCAACATCTTCGTTTCAGGGTATAGTTTGACCTAACTCATCATTAACAGGTTATCATACCGTATATAGCTTATGTCACTTCCAGTGTCCAACCAAGCCGATACCTGCAGACCCTGTATGTTAACATCTTTAAATACTCGATAAGTTGTATGAGACATTCGTCCGCAGTTGCTTTTTTGCAATTGTTATGAAGAGAGAGTCTGCATGTTGATTCCCCTTTTCACTTGTGTCGTATTAGGATTTCCCAATTTTGTTTCCTGTTTGCAATCGTAGCTTTGTGACTAAACTCATGACATTTATCAGCATATCGAATGTTTTTCTTCACATTCGGTTGCTTTGTGGCCATTTCCGCCACAGTTGTAGCATCGCATCATCTTGCTGCTCCCTTCCTTCACGACGTTCTGAATTTCGTGTCTTCGATGTGTTTTGATGGGGTTTGCTAGCAAGCGCGGTAATTTGACATTTTCATATGCTTTTATTCACCCTACTTTCCAGAATGTTGGCCTTGTCCAATTTAACCGACAGCCCAATTTCCATGACAGTATAGATACTCCTTCAAACTTTCACCCGGACGTTTCTTACGATATTTTAGTATACGGTGTACTACTATGGCAGATAAATTTATCCCGAACTTGTTTTCTAAAGCTTCTTTTAACTAAGCCCAATTTCTTAAGTGTGGTTGACTCCGACAAGAGATTCTAGCTGCACCTGTGAGCAATTTTCTTGCGTAAATATATTTTTGTAGCTCATTCTATCCAACCGTAACGGCACACTTTAAAATATTTCTGCCATTCTTCAACCTTAGGCTGTCCTTCACCGAAAAATTTAGACAGAGAGTCCTCAATGTCTCTTAATGTGAACTTTGAAGGTCTATAATGTTCTGCAAGAACTGGTCGCTGTATAACGGAAGCCACTTTGCCATATTCCGAATCTTCCTTCTCATGCCTTTAAGGATATCTGAAGTGACGGATCAGCCGTTTCTGCAATGCTATTTTTTGTCCGTTTGTGTTCAACCCCAACTGGTCGCATCTGTCCTTTAGTTTTTCAATTGCTTTTTTGCAATTGTTATGAAGAGAGAGTCTGCATGTTGATTCCCCTTTTCACTTGTGTCGTATTAGGATTTCCCAATTTTGTTTCCCGTTTGCAATCGTAGCTTTGTGACTAAACTCATGACATTTATCAGCATATCGGATGTTTTTCTTTACATTCGGTTGCTTTGTGGCCATTTCCGCCACAGTTGTAGCATCGCATCATCTTGCTGCTCCCTTCCTTCACGACGTTATGAATTTCGTGTCTTCGATGTGTTTTGATGGGGTTTGATAGAAAGCGCAGTAATTTGACATTTTCATATGCTTTTATTCACCCTACTGTCCAGAATGTTGGCCTTGTCCAATTTAACCGACAACCCAATTTCCATGACAGTATAGATACTCCTTCGAACTTTCACCCGGACGTTTCTTACGATATTTTAGTATACGGTGTACTACTATGGCAGATAAATTTATCCCGAACTTGTTTTCTAAAGCTTCTTTTAACTAAGCCCAATTTCTTAAGTGTGGTTGACTCTGACAAGAGATTCTAGCTGCACCTGTGAGCAATTTTGTTGCGTAAATATATTTTTGTAGCTCATTCTATCGAACCGTAACGGCACACTTTAAAATATTTCTGCCATTCTTCAACCTTAGGCTGTCCTTCACCGAAAAATTTAGACAGAGAGTCCTCAATGTCTCTTAATGTGAACTTTGAAGGTCTATAATGTTCTGCAAGAACTGGTCGCTGTATAACGGAAGCCACTTTGCCATATTCCGAATCTTCCTTCTCATGCCTTTAAGGATATCTGAAGTGACGGATCAGCCGTTTCTGCAATGCTATTTGTTGTCCGTTTGTGTTCAACCCCAACTTGTCGCATCTGTCCTTTATTTTGTCAACGTTTAGTCCCAAAAATTTCACAATTTCATGGTTCAAGATTATAATCATTATAAAAGTAATGGTAAAATTAAATCAGTATTAAGATTAATTAGAATTATTATAAAAATAATTATAAAATTAAGTGAATATTAAATAATAAAATGAACATAAAATATTAATATTAAATAATTTATAATCAAATCAATAATACTAAATTAATTTATTGAATAGAAAAATTAGATAAAATAAAATTAAATTAAATTTATTTTAAGAAAAAAACAGTAAAATGCGGTTAATCTGATAAAAGATAATAATTGAAATCAAAGTAATTATGACTTAAATAATAATTCAGGTTAAATAAATTGCAGCTCAAGATTAGTCTGTTTACAAATTAATCAAAATTCTCTTGGTGAAATAGGCAAGTATGAATATGACAAAGTATTGTCATTTAATTAATTTTACTCATATTATTATCGTATAAAATATACCCAAGCAATTAAAGATGCAATTTATTCAAATTTATTCTAAATTATCTGGATTGTTTTGTACTCAAAATTATTCTTATATTTCTCTCTTAAAATATTCTTTTAAATCAATTACAAATTGTCTCAATTGTTCCTCAACTATTATTAACTTTTCTCATTACACAAATAATCTATTATCAACAACAGAATGTTCTAGTTTCCTATTTTTCCTTTTCAAATATTCTTACTTCTTTTCTTTCTATCTACTTGAACAAACAACATTTCTTTTTCCTCTTACTCTTCTTTTAAAATCTATTACTTTATTTTTTCTATACTCAAACAGCTGCTTTTTACTCGAACAGTTTCTCTTTATTCAAACAGCTTCTCCTACCTCAGATGATTCCATGAACAGCAACACCTCATCTCTATTATGTACGTGTTTGTTGTTATTATCGCGCGATTCCCACCATGATATTAGACACATGTGTCTGTTTTCTCAGTTCTTTAAAAAAAACTTCAAAAATCTTCGAGCACTTATATTATGCTTCTACAAACTTGTCTGTTTTTGTATTTTTGTTTTGTTTCACTTTATTCTTTTCTTTTACTATTTTCATTCTCATATAAATGTATTAGACACATGTGTCTGTTTTCTCATTTCTTTAAAAAAAAACTTCAAAAATCTTCGAGCACTTATATTATGCTTCTACAAACTTGTCTGTTTTTGTATTTTTGTTTTGTTTCACTTTATTCTTTTCTTTTACTATTTTCATTCTCATATAAATGTATATAAACGAATAAATAAAAACAGAAAATAACGAAATTGTGAAGAGAGAACTAACAAAAAGAAAAATCAAGAACGGAAATCGTGTCTTTTTTTTCTACCCCTCTTTCTTTCCTACTCCTCTCGCCAGCAAACACGAAAGACATGTCTGACACACATGTTTCTAAGATCATGGTGTGAATCGTGTGTATTTTTGCTTTTTTCTTTTAATGAAAGCTGTGGTTTCAGGTGTGACAGATAATTTTGATTAAAAATCGGCATATTTAAAAAATAAAATCGGCATTATCGGCACTATAAATAATCGGCAAATTCAAATTTTCCATTTTAAATACGATAATTATATTTTTATTAACAAAAACTAACAAAACAGCACAATTTAGCAATGTTTATAATATACAAAATAATATAAAAATAACAAAATAAAATTAAAGTTATACAAACAAATTGCATTTTATTCTTAGTACAATGGTCACATTTGCTTTTCTCAATATTCGTAAACAAATGTAAAGCACAGTGCAGGGAAATTGGCTATAGCCAACAACAGCCAATTCTATAAAGAAAACGATCTCAAACATACGTCAGGTGTCACAAAGCTTCCGTTGATCCGTAACTATTCCATATTCTTTAAGAAATACTAGCGTGGGACCCGAAATTTATGTAATTGAATATTTTTTGGATGAATTGGCTTAGGGAGTCCATCAAAAAGAGTCGACAGCTTAAAGCAGCGTTGGCAAAAACTTGTTTTTTTATTTTAAACCTAGCCAATGTTTTCATTGGGTTTTATTACTGCTTTTAAATTTCGTGCAATTATACAATATATTTTTTTATTTGTTGGTACAAATAATATGTCTTATTATTTATTATGTTATTATTATATTTATTATTTTGCACTCCTGGTAGGGGGCGTTATATACTACGAGCTGCTAGAATCTCTGTACGAATTGCAATTACTTTATTTGTACCTTGAATTATGAGAAAAATGGCCGGAATATATTATTATTATTATAATTATTATTATTATTATCTTGTGTGACAACGCTCGGCTTTACGTCGCAAAAGTTGCGAAAAAAAATTTAGAAACCATCAAATGCGATATCCTACCACATCCGCCCTATTCTCTGTACATTGCTGTTTCGATGGATACAACATGATTTGATTGTTCACCGCTTCACCTCTTTCGAAGAAATCGAAACTAGGCTTTAATATTAGATTGCCTCAAAATGCGAGATGCTTTTTCTAGACGAGATTCGAAAATTACCCGAGAGGCGAGGAAAAATCGTTAGCACTGATGGACAATATTTTGATTTACTTGTTATTTCATTTTCTTAAAAAAAAAAAAAATTTTCTTAAGAATTATTTTTATTGAAACTCAAAATGGTGTTGAACGAAAAAATTGTGTTTAAATTATAATTCAACGGTTAACAGAGAAAAAATAAATAAAAAGATAAGCAAAATAATAAAGCAAAACAGAACAAAACAGACACATTCACGTTGTAAGGTTACCATACCATTCAACAAAAATAATAATAATTTTTGGAGCTTAAAAATGAATTAATAACTTTACTTTTTTATAAATATACCGTGAAAACTTTAAAAATTAAATTTGTTTTACTGATTGTACAAAAAAACTTAAAATCCCACCAGGATATTTTAATATAATACCCAATAAAACGTGGGTAGTTCAATTGTGTTACCCAGTGGGTTGCCAACGTTGGCTTAAAGTGATTTTGATGGGAAAATTCTTCAAAATCAATTCTCAGAAGCTTTCTGTCTGTTCTAGATTACAAAGGATATGAAAATTGTTACTAAATGGCCGATTATTGTATTTTATGTATTCATACGTTAGCGTGTCCGATTATGCGATGAGTCAAAAACATTTGATTATATATGTAGCAAGTATTTCAGTGTTCTAAAAAATTTTAAATTTTCTTAAAACAAATAAAGTTGCCGTGTTTTTAAATTTCCTCGATAAATCGTCATTTTTGGAGCAAAAATCGGCAAATCGGCATTTTATTAATTTTAAGGCAAAAAATCGGCAAAGTGCCGATAAATCGGCGAATATGGCAGGCCTGCGTGGTTTATTTCACTTAATCTAAATCTTAAGCCGCTGATACATTGGCAAACATTTGTGTGTAAACCCCGTGTATGTATGCGTGAAAAGTAAAAAAATAGTCACACGCATATGTTGTGTGTAAGTATTCCTTGTATTCCGGTGGCGTATTAGAGCGACATTGTCACTATATTTTTTTTCATCGATGTATCGTCGTCATAATATCAGTTTGAAGTCGAAATTTGTATAAAATTTTCATAAATGAAAAATTTCATTGATGAGTCCTGGCGACAATGACACAATTAAAGGGATTTATACATGACAACGTCATTGTATGTCACCATACTAAAGAAATTTGAAATTAAGCGACATTGAATGTTATGTGTAGAATACATTCTGAAATTTAGTGACATTGTCTATTATGAGTCAACTTCATTTTGAATGATGTAAGGTTTTGTCTGCTACACGTCTCCGTTAACGAAATAAGCACTAATGATTCCCGGTGATATTGTCTGTTAGGACTCACCAATAAATGGACGTCTACAGGACAAAATCAACTTTTGTCATTTATGACAATTTGGACAATTACTTTAAAAAGGCATGTATGACACCAAAGTAAATCCATCGTGAGTCGTCGATGTTTTACTATTTTCAGCGTTTGTCACGATGATTCATTAAAGCAAGTTATCCTTGAAGTAAGTAAGTTATCCATGTATGCGATTGGCTATTTGCGATGTTTGCAAACAAATGTTTGCCAATGTATCACCCGCTTTATGATATTCACCACCGGGATGCCAAATATTTGCCAATGTATCAGCGCTTTTAAAGAAAAATATGTAGTTTCTTCCTTTATTAAATATATCCAAATTTTGTGAAAAACGAATAAAGAGAAATAATACGACTACGTAAATGAGTGTAGGGCAATTAATATTTGTTTTGTTGTTGTGCAAACGAAAATACATTGATCCGTAACGAATTTCTGACGCTTTATCGCTTACATTATATGAAATATATTTCTCAAGTTTTTAAGTATGTACTTGAAAAGTTTTCATTGTTTTTCTTGATTATATATCCTCACCACCTACTGTGGTATACATTGAAAATAATGTCAAAAAATCCTTTGGTATTGGAAAAATATATATTTATTTATTATACAAGGAACCAAAATCCATTGCACGATTTTTATCCCGCGTAGCTGAGAGCCTTTGTGTTTTATACATATAAAATGTATTTCTCATAAGGAAAATTTAAAATGCATGCACAAACTTTATATGGAAAAACCCCACCATCTTAAAAGCACAACTTATTTTTTTTATACATAGATAAGAATACATAGTATATTAATTGATTTTTGCCGGTGTGCTTTGTGCACACCCTTTTTTGGCTAATGTGGATAGATAATGGAGATTTAACTGTTACCCGTTCTCCACACATGCAAAATTCCACATTATTGAATGATTGTCCATGTAGTTGTTAGGACCAAGCTTAAAAACTTGTACCATCATCGCTCTCAAAATATACAAAAACTAATGTTTAACATACAATTCCGCCAATTTATTTTCACTGAGGTCATTTAGACCCAATTCAGAAACTTCCACTTTAACTCAAGATATACAAAAATCAATGTTTACTTTGTATGGGAGATACCATGCCCACTTAACCAATCCCGTTTATATTTGCTACAGAACTTAGAATATGTGCACTGAATTGATGTACCAAATCTTATTCAAATACCTTAAACAGGGAATAAAGGAATGACCACCTAAAGGATCATTTGTAGAAAATTTTTCGAATTTACTCTTTCCTTAAACCTTCGCTTAGTAACTACGAACAGCAGAGGGAAGTATCCACTTTGGTCTGACCGTTTTTAAGTTTTAAACATATAGATGTTTTTCCTAATTTGGTTTTTCAAAAATGGTAAATTTAATTAATAACACTAGTTTACAAGGTTTTTGTTCGCAGCTCAAACCATTAATGAGGCTCTTAATTGAAGCTGTCTTAGCTTAGGGAAAAATAGTAAAAAAAATTTTGGCATTAATTTTTTCAGATATTTATTGTCATAATAACACTCACACTCATCACTGTTTATTATCATTGCTCTTATTATCATACATTTTTATTTGTAACTCAATTCATATGTTCTTAATAATAAGGTCAGTTCATACTGAACTATCGTCTTTCATTACATGGTGTCAGAATAATTTTTTTTAAAACGCCGTACGATATTGGGAAGCAATCAAATTTAGCTGGATCATTTGTTAAACCTTCTAAGCCTTTACAAATAACGGGAAATAATCAACTTCATGGACAAATTGGTTACAGCAGTACATGTGGTTTGCAACTGTAGAACAAATGGACAAAAAACCAGCCGAAATTCAGGTGGCGGCATTCATGTCATCAATAGGAGGAGACTCTGTAAACATATTTAATTCTTTTTCGTTAAACCAAAACGAAAAAAAAATAGAGCAATAATTCAAAAGAAATGTGAGGAATATTTTGCTCCAAAGTTAAGCGTTACACTAAGGTATACACATAACAGGGGGAAACATTCGAGAAATTTTTTACGAAAATAAAAACCCAATCAAAAAAAATTTGATTTTGATTATCGAAGATTCTCTATTGCGTGACAAAATTATGGTAGGTATTAGCAATGATGCCGTTAGAGAGAAATTACTATCAGAGGATGATATGAATCTGGAAAAGGCGATAAAAATCTGTAGAGCAAGTGAAATGGCTACACAAATCTTAGAGAACTACATAAAAAGACGAAATAAAAATGGAAGCATTACGAAAATATGCAAAACCAAAAATTTGAGCATAAAAACAATATTGTTACGTTTTTACCTTTTTAAAAACGTCACGTGTTTTATACGCAGCTTTACTAGCATTAATTTCTTCTGAAGAGCGGTTGCCGTTACACTAATCTTCAACTGAAACGGGTTTGGACTTTCCTTCTGCTCCAAAATCTTCCGCTAGTGCTTCTTCCCCGTTTCTTTCATTTAACTTCTCTTCTGCAGCTTCCTCCTCATCTCTTCTTATGGAGTTTTGTCTCCTTGTCACATGTCGCCAGAGAAATTTATAGTGCGAAAAGTTTCTTATATTCAGCTTGTTCCTCTTCGAAATGCTTTTCGATCTGCTGAAATTCTTTCATCATGGCACCCAGCAGGGAGCTCTACAGTGCTCTTCACTTTGGCATGCGCATTACTTTTAGTTTCATTAGCAAATTCATGTCTCGGGGTTGAGACCAATCTGCTGAAAATAATCAGCTATTCGCATTTGCATCTCAGTTTTACTACTAGTTGCAAGTAGCTCCATTTTCACCAATTCCTCCATAAACCGGTCGTCATTAAACTCTTTGAGCTTATTTTTTTATATTTTATTTAAAGGACTACAATCCCACTTCTGACACCAATTATTACGTTTTTACCTTTTTAAAAACGTGTATTTATGAGTTCGTAGATTGTAGTTAAAATAAAATAAATCTTGTGTTTAGCTTTAATTAAAAATCCTTTATACAACACAGTTTTGTGCACCACTGCTTGTAACCTTTTTACAAGCAATAACAATTTTCTATTCTTAATGACTCCGTCTGTTTACAACTTTGTAAACAACAACAATTACTCGACACATCTTTCTAGCTAAAGATCTTCTAACCCGATCGTAGTTATAACTTAGGTTCGATCACAACTTTTTCAACCAGAGGTTATCCACACTTAACTCTCCTTACTGAGTTAGCTCCAACTAAGCTGGTTTTTTACTTCGCAATTCACTTCACGATTTTAAACCAACAAGCTGAGTGAACAACACTTCGAAAGCTCTCGAACCTCTCGATATTTCAGGTAGATTCCATTTCTTTCTTTTGATTTCTTTTTAGTTCTTTTGTAGCTATGCGAATGTAAACATCTACTTTCAGCTCTTAGTATTTGTTGTTGCTTGTTATTGTTTGTTACTTGTTTTGCTGTTAGTTTTTGTTGTTGCTGTGTTATTTTTATTGACTTTATCTCTGCTAATGTTAGTTGATGTCGACTCTGGTTATTTATAAACAGTTCGTATAGTTGTTCTTGCACTTTTGTTTATTTTAGCGATGTAATGAACGCAGAGGTGCCCAACCTGATTTTCGTAACAATATGTTATTTTACGATTGAAAACGTTGTGGAAAAAACCACGAAAGTCGTAACTGTCCAGCGTTTAACAGCAGATGCAGAAACTGCCAACAAAGAGGACACTACGTTAAATACCGCGTTATAAATACATGGAGTACGATGAAGCAAGTCAATTCGCTGCAGCAGAACCCAAGCGTCGACTCAGATACAGAAAGTGACTTTTTTGTTCTAGCTGTAAAAGTATCAGAAACAAATAGAGATGAAAAAACAATTGGTATGACGAACTAATAGTCGGCAACAAAAAGATTAGGTTTAAGCTTGATACAGCAGCGCAGCGTAATGTTATTCCAGCAAATTTGGTTAATTAAATCATATGCGTTCTGTGAAATATAAATTGATAGCGTTTGGTAGAGAAAAAAAAAGACGTTCGTGGGGAATTGAATTTGCCATGCGTTGTTTGTAATAGGAAATATAATGCGAAATTTCTAGTTGTAAATGATTTTCTAAATTTGGAACCACTTCTTGGGAAAAACGATTGCTGGCGATTTACACTAGTTCTACGTGTAAGCGAACTTATAGTCAATAATGAAATTTTCAGTGGCTTAAGAAAAGTAAAAATTTTATATATGACATGGATTTAGTGGAAAATCCGACATTCGAACATTATGCTCGAAGAAGAATACCGTACTCTATTAAAAAATCTGTAAAAATGGAGATCGATAATATGGTTAATCTTCGAGTACTAACGAATACCGATGAGATAACTCCCGCAGTGTCGCCCATGGTTAAACAGATAGATTGTAAAAAAATCTTTTGCCAGATCGAGGTTACCAGGCGCACAAATCTACCAACAATTAATGCCTCAATTATTGGAAAATTTGGCAAACACCAAGGTATCGATGGACGATTTATTAGTTCATGCAGAAACAAAAAGACAACTTGAGAAACAAACTGAAAAATTAATTAAAATTATATCTGAATCAGGGCACATCTTAACTTCAGATAACATAGCTCCGGACTCTGAAAAAATCGCCGCGATTAACCAGTTTAAAAAACCAGAGGACCGTACTTAGCTCCAAATAAAATTATAAATGGTGACATATCTCCCAAAATTTATATCCAATTTATCTGAATTAACTTCTCCGCTTTGAGATCTTCTAAAAAGGGATGTTCAATGAATCTGTTCACCACAGCATGGTTCGTCATTTTACAATTTAAAAAAAGCGTTCTCATCTAGTACATTACTACGCTATTACGACCCAAAGTTAGATATCAAACGTCAAGTAGTAGCATATGATTCAAGGACTTTATCAAAATCTCAACTAAACTATGACCAAATTGAAAAAGAAGCAACAGCCATTCGCTTTGCGTGTGAGAAGTTTCATGAGTACATATACGGAAAAAAGCTCTTAATAGAAACCAACTAAAAATCACTAGAAACAATTTTTAAAAAAGCTCTACATTCTGCATTTCAGAGATTGCAAACAATTTTGCTTCATGTACTTCCATATTCTCTGAAGGTTATATACAGAAAAAGAAGAGAAATAAAATAGACTGATGTGCTTAGCAGAGACTGTCAAAATAATACATTTTGTGACGACGTGGAAAACATTAAAGTTAATATGGTCTCCAAGTTCACCACAGCAACAACAGAGACAATTACAAATGAAACATCTAAGGACTCAAATCTACGGATGGCATTTCAATATACCTTAGTTGCCACCAGAAATAAGATAATATGGAACCTTCGCGATTAGTTTACATACAACGATGGTATATTATATAAATCTACGAAAACTTTGATACTGATAATACTACAGCATGACATAATACGTAAAATTCATATCTAGCATTTATTAATTCAAGGGTGTATTAGTAGAGCACGATTAGTGGTATTCTGGATGATGTTCAATGATATAAAAAAGTTAATCGAAAAGTGTCACATTTGCCAATCATACCAACCATCAAAACCTAGGACCGTTGATTCTTAAGCCGGTACCATCATTATCATGGGAAATTGTGGCCACTGACTTTTTAATTTAGAAATAATAATTATTTATTAATCGTAGATAGCTATTCTGGCTTTATGGACATTGCACAACTAGAGCAATCAACGTCCTTTGAAGTACTCAAGCAATAAAAATATGGTTTGCAACACACGGAATTCTCTTGATACTCGAATCTGACAATGGGCTACAATTTGCATCAAAAGAATTTTCTCTCTTCACTAACGCCTGGGGCATCCAGCATCAAATCCTTATTATCCCAGATCAGATTAGCAAAAGACAACAGCGACATTTATTTGGCTTTATTAAACTATATAAATACACCAAGGCCTGAAGATTTGCAGTTACCGATTTAGAGACTAATGAGTAGGATAACACGAAGCACAGTACCAATTTCAAATTAGGTACTAAAGCCAAGAGTTATATCTCACGTTGAAATAAACATCAACAAATTTAGAAACAAATATAAGCAAAATTTTGACAAAAACGCAAAACACCCTCAACCCCTCCAACTTGGTAATAGAGTTCAACGAGGACATCACAACTGAATAACTGGAACTATTGAGGACACACCAACAAATATACCCTGCTCAGTTTTGGTAAGGTCAGATGATAGAAAACTCATCAGAAGAAACTCGATTCATGTACAACAGACCAAATCAAATATACCTTAGCCGCATAATGTCGGAGCTCAGTTCTCCGAAATATCTGGTTCAACTGCTGCACCGGTGATAGAGCCACAAACCGTCCAAACAACATCTAGTTCCGCTCCAAAAACATCAAGATATGGTCGATGATATGATTTACTCATACATACGTGCATATTTCCTATAATGAGTTTAATTAAATGTATTTATTTTCATAGCTTTAAATTTCTCATTTATACATTCTACATACATATAGTAAATATTTTACTTTTTAACCTTTTTAAATTGCGTTAAAATTAAATTAAACCACTTTGTTGTTGTTACAGTTTCTTTATTTACTTCACCATTACTTTTATACTGTTTGTCTTAATACAACACTTAATATTCGTTAATACAACACTTTTATTTCCGCTTTAACACAACTTTATTTATTGATAGCCAAACGATAACTAACTGACGTGTAGGTAAAGCAGCCCCTTTATATACCTAATTGCCTACAGTTTGGAAGGTTCCGGAAATGTCGACCATCTCTTATTTTCATATCCGTTAAGTCAATTGTAATGTAAAGATGGTCGATGTGGCAGTGCTGCGAAATTGACAGGATGACACGAAAATATACCAAAATCCCACTATGCAGTGTTGTATTTTTACTTTCGTAACAATATGATGGTCCCAAAAATTCGCTTAAAGTATATATAGTGTACATGAATTCGTTCATCATATATGTTTCATTCAATGAAAAAAGTTGTTATTAGAAAAATAAACAGTAAAAAAATTAATTATTAGGGAAAAATAATAACATATAATTGTGCGAATTTTCAAAATGAATTAAAACATATATATGTACTATTTTGTTAATGAAAAAGCAATAAAAAAAACAAAAAACAATTTGTGCATCGATGACACATACATACAAATTATTTTTATCTTATTTCTTTATTTTAAATATTCGCGTTTTTTATTTAAAAAAAAACTATAAATTATATTATATTACATAAAATTATATTATATTATATTATATTACATAGAAGTTGTTTTTTATTTATTTCAAAGTAAATTACAGTCTATTCTAAAGTTCTAGGAACTCTTTATAATTTACATATTATATAGGCTTCAATAAATTGATCTTTGATCATTTAAGAGAATAAAAATTCAAATTTAAGAAGTCAATAACTTCATCATTAACTTACATACATATGTATGTTCTAGTGAAGAGAAATATCGTGAGAAAGGTACCTATCGCACTTGATCAACAAGAGGGTATTAACTCAGCATTTTAAAATTTTCAGTAGAGGTGAAAAACTGTTTGTGATTACATTTTAAGAGATTTTGAAAAACCGAATACATCATAGTAAGCAAAAAAGTTATAGCTTTTTTATGAAAATATACGAGACATTTGTATTTCCACTCAAAATAATAACTTTTTTGTGATATAAAGGTAGTCACTACACTATCACGAAAATGGTCTCAAATGTGGTTTTCGAGATGAAAGAGTAATCGGAATACGTTGAAATTTTTACAGTAGATAGATATGGATGTTGTTAGTTCATTTTTTCATTATATCTTACATAATTTTAAAGGCTCCTCGCTTTGACGAGACTTTGACCCGAAGGCAGAGACAAAACAATAATAAGTTTGGGCCTTTTTCAAATAGGTGGGATCGCTGGGAAGTTAATCTTACAAGATGTGACTATTGATGAACAATTGCAGTCTTATTGAGGTCGTTGTTTTTTAGGCAACATATGCTCTCAAAACAAGCTGGCTGTTTATTCGAAAAATGTTTGGAAAGTACAACCACACCTTGGAAAAACAAACAATTAACCGCCTGATAAATTTCAGGTGAGGATCTCAGTGAAGGC
Source organism: Wohlfahrtia magnifica (assembly GCA_023159175.1). Lineage (NCBI taxonomy): Eukaryota > Metazoa > Arthropoda > Insecta > Diptera > Sarcophagidae > Wohlfahrtia > Wohlfahrtia magnifica. Next base: position 360,379 of record JAKWBJ010000116.1, read on the forward strand.
TTGAAAAGTTGAAATAAGCATGAACCAAACTGGTCCTTTACCTTAGATTAGTGAGATTTTTTTTTACATAGCAGCAGAGTTAAAAATGCACTTAAGGCTTTACAAAATTAAAAAAAAAAATAACAAAAGAATTCTTGTCGTAACTAAAGTTATCCATCAAAAACGGAAGGTACTCCATATTTTAAACGTCAAAAAGTGTAAAGTGTACAATTGCACTAATTTGACACTAATACCATATAACCGATTATGTAGATTTTTCTGATACTTGTCTGTGTGCTTTATGTTTATAGAAAATAAATAGGACAGTGAGCAATTAACAAATGTTAATACATAGTAATTTTTCAATTTTCAGACTTCTGCAAAAATCTACTAAACTCCTATTTAGCCTACCATTCTACCAAACGAAAATTATTCTACCAACAGTGGCAACACTGTGTATACCCATACATTAACAACATGCAGATATACCCGGTGGCGTATTTGAGCGCCATTGTCACTATGATTTTTTTCATTGATGTATCATCGTCATAATATCAGTTTGAAGTCGAAATTTGTATAAAATTCTCATAAATGAAAAATTTCATTGATGAGTCTTCCCGACAATGACACAATCAAAGGGAGTTATATATGACAACGTCATTGTATGTCACCATGCCAAAGCAAGCTAAAATTAAGCGACATTGTCTGTTATGTGTAGACTACGTTCTGAAATTAAGTGACTTGTCTATTATGAGTCGACTTCATGCTGAATGATGTAAGATTTTGTCTGCTACACCTTTCCGTTAACTAATAAATTCCCGGTGATATTGTCTGTTAGGCCTCACTAATAAACAGACGTCTACAGTACAAAATCAACTTTTTTCATCTATGACAATTTGGACAATTACTTTAAAAAGTCATGTATGACACCAAAGTAAATACATCGTCAGTCATCGATGTTTTACTATTTTCAGTGTTTGTCCCGATGTTTCACTATGACATTCGCCGCCAGGTAGTTCCACTTATTTTATTTATTGCAAACATGTCTGTACACAACCATCTTAAATAACTTAAATCAGATATAAACAAATAAGCTCGTACGACCCTTACCGCCAAGCCTAAATTAGAGCGTTGAGCGTTGTGTTGACTGGCGGCTGGCGCTAACGCTGAAGTGACATACCTAAATAAGAGCTTTAACGTTGTGTCGTAAACAGTAATGTCAACTTCAATTTTCAACAAAACATAATCAAATAAAAATTTAATAGTGATTAAATCGCTAAATGTGATGTGAAAATAATTCATTGACATTACTTTAGTATTGTTACGTTTTAACGTTTTAACCTTAAAACGTTTGAGTTCGTTTAAATTGCGTTAAAATAAAATTTTAAATTTTAAAATAAAACTCTTGTTGTTGTTTCAGTTATATTTTTATTTACTACAGTATTTTTTATACAGTTTACAACAACTTAATATTCGCGTATAAAACACTTATTTCCGCTTAAACTCTTCTTTATCTTACGACAGCAAAACGATAACTAAACTACGTAAACATGTAAGATTGTATTACACAGAGATGATTTAATTGGCAGTGATGCAAGATACACAAATAAGTATGGCATTGACAGGGTAACATAAAATATACCAAAATCCTCCAATTTAGGCGTCTTTATTCTCATAACAATATATAACGATAACAATCTCGTAGATCAAGAAAAAATAAATTAAAACGCTTAAACCTTAAAAAGATAAATTATTTTTGAAATTGAAGATTTAGAAGATTTGTTATTATTAAGTATGATGAAGAGCCGACGGGAAGGAAACAAGGAAGTATTTAGAAGCCGGGATGAATTTGGATTTTACTCAACAGGAGTTAATATTTAATAGAATTTCAATTTTAAAAATGTGATAATATTTCATAATTTTTTTTTTCATATTATATTTATAAAACCCAAGAAATACAAAATGAATTTAATGCACCATTCATAAATAAAAATGAATTATATTTAATTTCCTTTAATTTTATTTGTTATTATTTAAATTAGTAATATATAAATTAAGTTCAACTAAAAGTATTACAAAAGTAAAATATATCATATTGATTAGTCTTTGACTATATTATTGTTTCTTATTGTTCAATTTACTGTGACCTAACTGAAAAATTTCCAATTGTACATCATCAACTTCATTCTCACTCATCCTGTCAAACTTTTCCCTTAAAATTAAGAATAAATATCGTATTTCGCACTACCAGCAATCTGATGCCTCTCATACTTTGTTTTGTTGTTTGGTGTTGTTCTTGGATAGATTTGGGGTTGATTGACCTGAACTATTGACCAGAACCATTCCTCAACGTAATCTATTTCTGCACATAGATTTCCTGTTGTGCTGTATTGAGAGTATATTATGCTTTAAATAGTATGGCAATTACATACCGCACATCCGAACTTACCTGACAGGCTCTCGTATAAAAATTCTAAGTTATTTATGAACTTCCATTTATTACCAACCTTTTGTGAAGATTCCGAAGAAAGATCATCGGCTAACTTTTCCTTTCTGTATCTGTCCCGTAAACTTTTCCATTTGACCTTGCATTCATTAATTTACTGTAATTTTAAAAACATTTCATTGTTACTTCATAAAAAAAATAATAAATTTCCTGACACATTGACCTCTTTGCTATATATTCCCAAATTTTTTCTTTATGTTTTACATCCCTACATTTGGGATCTCTTTTATTATAAATGCATAGATTGACCTGCACTAATTCAATAATTTGTTCGCTTTTGTTCTTAAAACAAAAATATAAAAAATATATGTATGCAATTAACTTAAAATTCAATAATAATAAAAAAAATTTACCTCCATTTGTAGAAAATGCAGCTGCACTTCTTTGTGTGTCAATATAAAAACAAATTTCGCTTCTTTAAAAAAAAAATACAACACTGCTAGTTTTGTATATTTATAACAGTGTTTTGCAGCCAACTTCACTTTCTTACGCGCTGTCAAAATCGAATTTTCCAATTACAAGGTGTTGACACCGCGCTACTTGGATCCGCTCCATACAATTTAAATATACATGAGAGCATGATGAAATAACACACAAGAACAATACAAGAACAACAGGGCATTTTGTGATACGTTAATGTCAAAATGAGCCCGTGGTGGAATAAAAAAGCAGCTGTCAAAATTGAGAAAATAAAAATAAACGAGAAGAAAAACACACAAAAAACACAAGTAAAAAAATTCAATTTCAGTTTTTATTTAAAAAAAAAAAAACAAATAATATTAAAAAAGTGTTTAAAATAACGATGATGACTCGTAAATCACATCAAAAAGCGTTGGTGTCGCGTCTAATTGGCGATGCGTTTCTTAAAAATATGTATAAATACGCCAATCGCTGGTATTTTGCTTAGCGACAGCAAATTAGAAGAACAGTTTTGAATTATTTATTTTTTTAAAAAACACAAACATTTTGTAAAAACGATGCACATATTCACTAATTTTCACAAAAATGTTAAAATTTTCACAAGAGTTATGTATTTGTTTTTAAAAATAAAACATAAATATAAACAAAAACATGAATAAAAACAAAACTGTTGGCAGCTACGGAATAACTAAAAAAACCAGCTGGTTGTTCAACAACACCTTATAAGTAATTTCACCATGCATGAGAGTTTTTGACAGATAAAAAACGCTCAACGCTCTAATTTAGGTTTGGCAATTATCTGATTGAGACTTATCTATAGCGTATATGTATACAACCGAACCAAAATGGGCAGATAATAACAAAATAATAAAGCAACAAATATTATTTAGTTGTGGAATAGATGTCAATGTGGGCAGACGTATATCGCTTCACTTCTTAAAACAGTTTGTTTGTGTTATTGTTTACCTTTTTAATAGAAAATACTTACATATTCTAAATATATGAATTTTTATTACAAGACTTTAATAATTATTAAAGTGCTTAGCCTAAGGGTTTGAACATTACAGTGGGTCAACACTGTATGACGAAAACAAAGGTTTTGAGTTTCAATAAACAAAAAATTATTACCACTTTGTTTTCATGCATTTGCCATTTACTTTATGAATGAATAAAACTTGGGAAATAGAGTTTATTACACTTAATAATCAAATTTCATATAAGAGTTCATTGTACATACATACTTATTTTATGAATGAATAAAATTGGGAAATTATTCAGAATATCGAATTACTTAAAACAAAATAAAATAAAATGCATAAATATGTTTATTTCAACACTTCACCTGAAGTTACTTGAAGTGAAGTTGTGTCATTGAACTTTTATTATTTTTTCCAGTTGACCACTCATTTTATTGGAGTCGGAGCTTGCTCTGACGTAACTTATCCTCCCTTTGTTTGAAAGTTCTCCCAGGTTTTTATCTATTTTAAAGATTTTTGTTTTAAGATTATATACAGTGGTGGTCAAAACATTTGCAACCGGTCTTCTGACACAAATTTTTCTTCTGATCCTCAAAGACCCTTCAGGCCACAGTATTGTTTTCTATTGTTGTAGAGTCCAATTCGCATGTGCTCGTACTAAGTTAAGAGAATTTCTCTATTCTTTTAGAATATATAGGGTTTTTTTTGTATCCTTATAGCTTCTGAGACCATATTCCCAACATTAATGGGAGTTTAAGTTTTTGCTTCTCCAGGTATTACTTTATGATATTTCACAAAAAAGCTTTTGACTTTTCTGTCCTCCAGGTATTACTTTGTGATATTTCACAAAAAAGTTTTTGATTTGTTGTCTTCGTGTGTTGTTTTTACACGAGGTTGTACTCCCTTATGCACCGTATGGATGTTGCCATTATTGACTTTTTGACAAATTGTTGGCTCTGAAATAGAATAGTTTACTGACATTTCTTTGTGTGAAATTCTGCTACGATAATCATGTAAAATTCTGATTTTTAATTCAGAATTGTATTTGCCGCCGGCCATTTTTGCAAAAATTCAATGCACTAGTATCACTTGTAGTCAAAATGTTATTTCTTGAAAAGCATTCAACTAATGTGAAATTTTTTAATAAATAATAACTCGCACTATGAAAAAGAAATGTCATTAAAGGCATTCCTAAAGGTTTGTAAGTAAAAAGTCGTCATATAGGGTAAGAGAGGTAAGAGCTGCAAATGTTTTAAACAGCAATTGTTAGACTTTCTTGCTCAAATATTACTTTTTTATTGTTGTCTTTAATCAGAAGATGATTTCTTCCTGGTTTTACAAAAAAGCAATCAACAAAGTTATAAATATACCAAAAATCAAAGATTAAAAATATTAGTAGATTATTGACAACAGAGTTATTACAATTGTTATTGCATATCTATAGTAAAACAATAGATGTATTACTTAATGTTTTATGGAATTTTAATCAGGGTTGGCAAAAACCCGCGTTTTTTTTAATCCAACCCACCGTGTTTTATTGGGGTTTTTTGATGGGTTTTATAACTGCTCCCAAATTTCGTTCAAGCCGACAATATTTTTTGTTTGTTTATGGAATCACGTTGTTTTAGTGTTTATAGTGCAATTTTGCACTCTTGGTGGGATCAAGGTGGCATTGTGTACTATGAGCTGCTAAGACTCGGTGATCAGAGCAGACTGCAATTACGGCTGTTAATTCCGATATATTTGAACAAAGCGTAGTGTTTCATAAAGCCGCTGTATAAAATTTTTACAATGTATACGATTTTAAAACATCGGCAATAAGTATTGTTAACGCAATCAAAAAGAAATAGGCATCGGTTTTATAATTGATGCTTTGATGTTCGTTTACCCCCACAATTTAAAAAACAAAATAAAAGCGATTGGCTGACTCACATATGTATTTATTATAAAAAAAAATTAATTAAAACTTTAAATTAATATTTCTATAAATTTTTCAGTGAAAAGAAATGGAACCAACATCAAAAAACTGCTCCTCACGACAAGGTTGCGCAATGAAACTGATTTCTGCGCAAAGCGCTAGAGGCGGACAGTGTTATGGCAAAAGATTTAACGGAAGATTAAATCATCCCGTTCTCGCGGGATGACATCACCAGAAAGATCCCAAACTTTTGTGTGACATACAAAAGAATTAAAAAAAACAACAAAACTTCAGGGGAAGCAGCCACAACGAGGAAATGGATGAAGTCTATGGTTTCCGGACTGATATTTCTGTTCCTGCCTCAACTTTATAAAGTTCTCTTTATGATATTTCCATGGACAAGCAGGTGGACCCTCCAGAAGTTCTTGTCATTACCAGAACCTGCTCCGAAAAAGAAAAAGTGTGAAATTTTATAATTTCTAAAACAGCAGGCTTCGATGATAAGAAATCAATAAAAAATTTGAGAGAAGTAAAAGAAACATCGAGCAGCGGAGGTTAGAAGAAATGCGCAGCTGACGTATTATCCTAAGTGAAGTAATTAACAAGAAACAATATAAAAATGTGCTTTAAAAAGTTGGTTTCGACAGATTCTTCTAACTTCGCCAGCAATCTTTGGTTCTGTGCCTCCAATTTTGACAAAATGACATTCAGCTGCGAAATAATTTCTTCCTCATTGATTCCTTCCAACTTCATTTCTTTATTTTAAGGACTATAATCCCACCTCTGACGCCAATTGTTATGTTTTTACCTTCTTAAAAACGTGTATTTAAGAGTTCGTAGATTGTAGTTAAAATAAAATAAATCTGGTGTTTAGTTTTTGACTAGAAATCTTTTATTCAACACAGTTTTGTGCACCACTGCTTACGTATTTTACGTATTTTAGGATGTTAGCTTAAACTTACGAAACAACGTCTTGAGTTCAGTGACCAAGTGAATACAACAGATTACCAGAGAGCTTTTAAAATATTTCGATATTATCAACTTTTAAATGTGGATTAAAACAGTACTTATTATAAACTACTTCTAACACATTAGAAAATATGAATTGAAAAGTTGTAAATATGTAAATAAATACATAGACAATGATGTAAATTATTCTAATTTTTTTAATATGTAAATATTTTTGCGAAGCTATATAACTAGTAACGTCTACTAAGCCAATATAGCGCAGAGGTAATATATTAAATTATATACCTGAAATAAATATCTGAAATTAATACAAAAAACTCATACAATTCCGACTACTTGGCAATAGCTTACAAGTCTGGATGTTCAACATGTAAATAGATTAATTTTTATCAAAATCTGTTCGATAGCAGATGTGTGAGCCATATGGACTCGTTGCCCCCTTTCCTATTTACTCACTTGGACGTACTCTTTATTAAAGAAAAATTTAGATTCTAGCTAACACTAATAACATTTCATTGAATCTGTTTAAAAAATCAATTTTTTAATTTTTCCGAAAAATTAAGGTATAATCACAGAAAATTTTAAGAATAATAAAGATATAAGGTACATTTAAGTATGTATGTGTTTCTAATCAAGTAAATTTGTTATAACCCTAATTATGTTTTTTCTTTAATTTTAAAAGAAAAAATTTATTACTCCGACCATTTAACGTAGAGATAAATTTTGTATTACTTTGAGGAAAAAGTAACCAAAATATAAAAAAGTACACTTTTAATGTATCCTACAGTGTCCAGCTACCCAAAGCAACTGGACTCTATTCTTACTCACAGTGGTTTTTTGGTGGTAAAAACGCAATTTCTACAATTATTGTTTTTTAAATCTAATGACGCTGTTCTATAGATAAGTATTTGGGTATGGAAAATCCAAAATTTGTTTTTTGTTTACTTTTTCTTCGAAGCAATCTATTAAAATCACGTAAATATTGTTAAACAAAAACCGATGAAAATTTTCACGCAACTCAGTCTTTTATGTGTGAAAAATATTTTCACTAATAACAGTTTACTGCTGTTTTAATTAAAATATTTAGATATCATATGTAGTTAAGTGGATATAAGCGATTAAATATGGCCTTATATAATTAAGCGTCCCATGAAAAAAAGAAGTTAGCTACGGCTACCTCCGTTTTTCTACTGGTACTTAATGAAGGATGAGAGTATATTCTTTAATTTAGCCAAAATAAATCACCGATTTTTACTATCGCTGATAAAACTTATAAATTGTTTGTCAAGACTTTTGCTTGGATAGGGAACATTTCATGTAAAAAATTGATTTGGATTGAATATGTGGATGGCAATGGGCATGGCCGATTTTGATAAAACTTAGTATGCATCTCTTGTTCATTCTAGTAAAGATATATAACAAATTTGAGAAGTTTTGCTTTGATATGAAAAATTTTTCGAAGTAATCGTGTTTGATTGTATGGGCGGTGGGCGTTTCCAGTTTTGATGAAATTCCATTTTGTTCTTAATTTAACCAGTAAAATGTTCAGTGCTAACTTCGTATGATCTCCTTATATTTTTTGCACAAAAATTTATGAAGGAATTCCACTATTCAACGTATCGTAGCAATATTTAATATATCATACGATTCTAGCCGAGTGCCATTATGTACGCTTGGCTGTCAGAGAATATATTAACGATTCCACAGTCCAGGTTGATTTTGCACATATAGCAAGGCCATGATTTCAACGGTTGGATTCATGTACACCAGCACCGACACAGTTATTCATATTGAAAATTTCTACATTTGTATGTAATAGAAATAATATAAATTGTATTTCCATACAATTTTAAAATGTTTTCATTCGTTAAAATGTGAGTTAACTATTCGCTAACACATTCGCAACATGTAGCTATGATGTCGTTAAAATAATCGTGTTTATATAATATAATTTGTAATCAGTATCTTGCTGTGGTGAATATAAATGATTAATAGTTTATAATTGAGCTAAAAAATAATATTTGAACCTTTTTCTTACAAGTGATCCATTTTTTATTTTATTATTATAATTTTTTATTTTTTTTGCTATAATAGATTCCACTGATTTCGTTAAAGGTACACAATATCAATGGGACTGATTATCTCAGGATATCTTGCTGTTTTTATTTTTAGAACCAAAATTAGATTTTTATAAATTTGCCGTTTACAGAACAATGGTAAAAGGTTTGCGACTTACTTGCCCTAGCAGGTCAGCTGATTTTTGTAAGTTTTTCATTAGCGCAAACTGTGCAAACATGTTTGATAGAATTTTTTTTTAAAGAACGCCGTGAATTTTCTCTTAACTCCATTTTATGGGAATTTTCATATCACGCTTAATTGAAATATTTATTAAACATAATCTTTATTAAAAGCTATTATAACATACACACATAGAACTTAATGTAAATTTGTTTTATGTTTTAGGAGTCATAAAAGGAAAAGAAAACTATTTGCTGAATCTAAACTTGATGAAAATCATCAGCAATACGCAAAGCAACACCTTATTATCCACCCAAACACCCAATACGCCGAGAAAGAAGGGATTCTAGTCGACGAAGTTGCTGCCTGCATTGATAATGAAGCAAATGTTACGCTTTTAGAGAAAGAATCAACATATAATCAGAAATTATGTAAAATTTTCAGTTACAAAAAAACCTTGCCACTAGTAACAAAGGAAAATACAAATAAATCACCTGATGTCGTAGCGACAGCTACCGCAATAAATACAACAAAAAGTAATAATATTAAGTGTCAAATTTTAAAAAAAAAAATATTATCTAATACTACTACTGTTGCAAGAACAGCCAGTCAAACACCAACAAAAACAAAATCTGCAAAAATTAGTACTAAAAATAAAAGCAAAAAGCGCCTGTTCGTAATTGTAAATGATAAAAAGCTGAAGTTTAGACAAACTTCATCATCAAATAACCATAAAAAAGATCCTTTCGAACTTCATAGTCACACACAAAAAACATTAAATGATATAAACAGGTCCGAATGTGAGACAAATCGTGTTGAAGATGTAGATTCGACTGAATTTGAATATCAAAACACAAGTAAATTTGATAGATCATTAAAAAAAAAATCCATCAGTCCCAGGAAACCATTATCAGGGTGCTGCGTGTCTCTAAATTTTTCTTCGCCAAAACACTTAAAGTATAAATCACGTTCGCCAACCCAAAACACTGAACCCGAAAATCAATTTGAGCCTGGTAAGAATCGTTTTGGCTATTGTAGTAGTTGTAGCAACAGCAATAGTTGCAATTGCGATATTACAGGTGAAGATAGCAATACCTTATACGAAGGATTCGGTATTGGTGTTGTATTTAGCAGCGGTAGCTATATCGATGATTGTGGAACTAGTAGTGGTTGCACGATTAGTTTAGAAAGTGCTACTAGCGATCAACGTCCTCTATCGTCTTCTTTTAGAGAACCTAATAACGGTAAGAATTGCTTGAATTCACAACGGCATGGAGTTAAATATTTCGAGCATAATTTTACCAATCGAGAACACATTGATCAGATAACAGACGTTTCAAACATTTGTAGCGATTTTGAAGGAACTTGTAGTGAGCTATCGTCATTAAAGGAAGGTTCGCCGCGCATAGAAACAGAAAATAAAATTCTTAGTAAAAACTTAAAAAATTATTCTAAGCTCCACGAAAAACTTAATAAGAAACAAATACACCAACGACAACAACAGATTTCATTTTATTACACTAGTGATATACAGTCTGAAAATTATCAAAAATATAATTTGTTACAGAGTCCATACTCCGCTATTTATCAGAAAGGCTCGTTACAGCATAATCTTTTTTTTAGTTATAGCAGTAATTGTCTCAGCTTAAGCATGATGAATTTCGATTCTGGGACCAAAAATGGTGGCCAAAAAACTGAAGGTTTAACCTGTGCAGTTCACTCAGCAAATAATGGAGTTTCCAGCGGTTTCAGAAGCAGTGGTGATGAAGAAATTCGAGATCAAAATGATCTTAATGTATATGGTAAGTGCTTCAAATATTTGCTGATTATATTTTTCAAAAATTATTTCTCTTGTGGCTTTGATAGATTCGTGGTGAACTATCAAAGTGTAGTCCCAAATTCTCTCTAGTTGTATTAAACATTTTTTTTAATATATTGTATTATCATTATTATAAGTGCACTAACAATAAATTTTCCAGTCCTAAATATATAAAATTGTTGCTGTCATTTAGGTGTCCCTTCTGCTAGTCGAGTATCAGTATCAGTGTTGCCACTATTGATATAATTATACCAAAATTGTTAAAAATTTTTTCGTTTGGTAGGATGGTAGGCTAAATAGAATTTCGGTAGATTTTAACAGAAACTTAAAAATTGAAAAATCACTATGTTATTAAAGTTTATTAATTGCTTACAATCCTATTTGTTTTCTATAAACGAAAAGAAGGCAAACAGAAGAGTCTACACAATTAGTTACAAGTTATTGTTATAAAAAAACAGTAACAGCAAAACAACAAGAATAAATTTACTGTGAGCTTCAGAATAAAGTATACACGTCTATTTTTTATAATTTAGGTTTAATTTTGACGCTGTGGTATGGTAGGTGCGACACCCGCTTACCGATCAAGAGGTCCTCGGTTTAATCCGAGGCCAGACCATCTGAAAAAAAATTTTCGACTTCACTATTGCATATGCTACAGTTTAATGTTTGTTTTAATGAGTCTAAAAATAGAATCGTGTACATCTCAGAAGTCCATGTGTTCCTTCATGGAATGTTATGGGAATTATTATTATTAAAATAAGATAAACTTAAGCAATTAGTATTTCTTTAAAACTATCTAAGGCTTTACAAAATTTAAAAATGTAAAGAAAAATTCACCAAAGTGATGTTAAAATATTATACGATATTTTAGCCACATCAGATGCAAGCATTAAAGGCAGTACTACATGCAAATGGTTTCTATGCTAGATTTAACATAAAGAAGTCTTTTATAATAACAGTAATTTAGAAGTAATTTCTTGATTATGGAAAAAATATAAAACCAAAGATGTTTCTTTCTGGAACAATGTCCTATTAAGCGATGAAATCAAATTTCAAGTGTATAGTACAACGAAAATAATGCCTTATAACAGAGAAATGACGGAATTTTTTTTTTAATTTACCAAAAAAAAAACTAGTGGAATCTGTTTCTTGAAGACTAGTTGCGGTTAAGCACAAGGAAAAGGGACCAAATACTTAAATATTCTCTGCTTTGAGAATTGTTTTCTTATATACTTTTGTTGACGGGTTAAATATGATGCATCTTTAATTTTTGTAAATTTTATTTTAGTTAAACATTTCTCGCTGGTTGTTACAAATTTTGTAAACTTTTACAAATAGTATAAAACAAATAATATGTTTTAAAAGACTGAAATAAAAACCATATCATAGAAAATGAGGGTGCATACTTTTTGTTACCGCTCACAGTATATCAAAAAATGTAAAAAAAAATATTGCTAAAATATGTTATTGAAATCAAAATATGTAAATTATCAATGGTTTTAGAAAGTTGGTAGATATGTATCGAATTTGGTAGATTTTTGAAACCATTTTGGTAGATTTAAAATTTTTTAGTGGCAACACTGATCATTATCGTCTAGAATACCATGTATTAATGGGTTTGGATCAGTAATATGCAAAAGTAGAAATGTAGTTGTGTTAGTGAGAACATGGAAATTACGCTCTTAAAAAGAGAGTAAAGTAAATGTTTTAAAAACATTTAAAAAAAAATCAACATTCGTCCTCAACACATGTGCATTTGTCGCTGTTTCAGTGACAACTAAAAGCAAGATCGTAAAAAACTTTTTAAATTATTTTTCTGTACTTAAAAAAATTTGCGTATATTCTCCACAAATGTGCTTTCGCCGCTGTCTAATTGACGACTAAAAGCAATAGCGTAAGAATACGTGCGATGCGATACCTGGATGAGCCATCTGATGCAGAGAGTTTAGCAACCATCCAATCATGTGAAGGGATGTCAGGGTTATCCCAACGTCTGAGATCCAGGATATTCTTCTTATCGGATGGTTCGTCGGGAATTCGGGCAATGGCCCTAGGCCGGCGTGGAATTTCACCACGTTGAGTATAGCACCCTTCCATAGGCCTTTTAAAAGGGCGATCGCAAACTTTAAAAGCAAAACCGATCGCTCGTTTGAGCAGAATGAGCTGAACGCGCCCGCGATACCATCCAGCATGGTCACACTGAGGGGAAGGACCTGAGTTTTTTCTTAGGAGTCTGCAAAACACTCCCATCAGTTTCTTCCGCACTAATTCCCAGTTCACCCGGGAAAAAGAGCAATCAGCGTCGCTTCTGTCAGTGATGGCTCGTATAAGATGACTTTTGGCCGTCTCACTATCAGCCCAACCTAAATTACGGCGTAAAGCGCAAAATAAATGTCAAAATTTCTCATGCCCATATAAAATGTATGAGACCAACCATAATTTTGCAATCGGAAAATCCAATTTTGACAGAGCGTAAAGAAGTGAAGTTGGTTGTAAAACAAGTGATTTTTTTATTTGTTTACTTTTATATTTTTGTTTACAAAAGTTGATGCCGGTAGACATTTTGCAAATGGAGGTAAGTAAATGATTTTTATTATTAAAAAAAATTAAAATCGTATATTTTTTTAATATTTTTTTGCTTTTAGAATTTTAATGAACAACTTATTGAGCTGGTGCGTTCACATCCTTGCATTTATAATAAAAGGGACCCTAAATAGAAAAATGTGTCTTATAAAGAAAAAATTTGGGAGTGCATAGGGATGGACTTAAATCTGACTTGTAAGTATATACTTGTATATTTATTAGACAATATTTATAATATTTGTTGAACAATGGTGGAATCCCGGCGCCAGCAAACACTCTAATTGATTTTCAAAAGATGAAATCTGCATCTTTACGTACATGTGTTTCCATCAGGTAGCAGCTTCTTCAAAACAAAATACCTGAAAAATACTTGTATAATCTGCTGGTTCACTTGTTTGAGATTAACTCATTGATTTTTGTATTTTGTTTACCAAATTAAGGGTTGGTTTTTGGTATTTTGTTTACCAAACCATGGGATGTTGTAAGTATTTTTCAGGTATTTTGTTTTGAAAAAGCTGCTGCTACCTGATGGAAACACATGTACACGTAAAGACATATAATCTTATGTATGACTTTTGTTTCAGCTAAAGAATGCAAAATTAAGTGGAAGAGTTTGAGAGATCGGTACAGGAGGAAAAAAAATGCTGATGATCTTTCCTCAGGCTCTTCAAAGAAGATTGGCTCGCAGAGGAAATACTTAAGTAGCCTGGATTTTTTAGCAGACTCCATGGAGTGCGCCAAGTAAGATTAAATTTCGGTTTACATTTGTTATGTGTTAATATTTGTATATATTTTTATTTATAGCACATCAGGCAATTTCTATGAAGATGTGGATGAAAGCACCGTAGAATGGCTCACTGATGACAGTCAAGGTCATTCGACTCCCGTAAAAGCACCAGCAAAAAAAAAACACGATGATCTATTTGCTGATGTTTTAACAGCCATGAAAAAGAAATACGACACAAAAGAGACATCAGTCAAAATAAAATATGAAACCTTTTTTAATATGTTGGGGGAAAAACTTAACCGCTTGCCGGAACACGAAGTCGATAACGTCCACATGGAAATTTTACAACTGGTTACCCAACAAATTAATTTAAATCGGACTTAACGATATATATAATTACTACATTTATATTTTGTTTAAATTTATATTTTGCTTAAATATATAAAATTCATGTTTTTATTTAATAATTTATTTACATATATAAATACTTTTTGTTTAATGAAATAAAAAGATAAATAATAATACATTTTTAAATAAGTTATATCTTATTATCTAAATTGAATTAAGAAAGCTACATAATTCGTTTCTTAAATTCAGAGCTGTCTGAGAAGATGTATTTGCTGTATGCATATCTTGTCTGGTTACACTAGGCAAATCTTCCTCTTCAGTTTCCTCTGGAACTCTAGAATTTATTTTATTGAATCTGAGGTAATTATGCAGCACTACTGTCGCTAAGACTAATAAATAAAAATAAAAAACAGTGAAAAGTGTGTAAATAAAATTTTTACAAAAACAAACCTTTTTGACATTTTGCGGCTCAAAGGGCATGCACGTCCTTAAAATTCTCCATTGGGTAGTAAGAATACCTTTAATATACATAATATACCTTTAATATATATAATATACCTTTAATTTAACAACAATAATTTACATATCCAAAAGCAAAAAAGCATCTGCAACAAAAAAGTATGGAAAGAATGTGTCTGAACCGGGTGGTTTCTTTGGCGGAGGTGTGTTAAGAGTGTTTGTTAAAATTTTTTTTACCAAATTCCGAACTTTTAAGAACTCCTCCGTCACTTTGACTTCCATAAGCACCAACATCTACTAATGTGAATGTGTAGTTACTATCGCATACTGCAAGTAATACCTAGTAATGTACATACATATGTGTTGAATATTAGTTATTATAAAAAACTAAACTCTAAAATACAGTAGTCAAATGCTAATAAACTTACGATACTATGAAATTTTTTATAATTGAAATATTGGGAACCAGATTTCTGTGGACAAGCTATACGTATATGCTTGCCGTCTACAGCCCCTAAGCAATTTGGCAATCCAGTGGAATTAGAGACTCTTCAGAAATTTTCTGCCATATTAGGAGGCCTTACATACAAGGTTTTAAGAGTTCGCCATAACACCTCACATGTTTCCAAAACTATACACCTGGCCGTTTCCAAACCTATTCTAAACTTCATGAAAATAACATGAAGAGATGGTCCATGTGCTAAGAAACTAGATATAATAAGGAAATTGAGTAGAAATTATTTATCTGAAAACTTATGTATGTACTCACTTTAAGGTAATATAAAGTCTCTGTTCAGGTTCAATGGGCTTTCTGCGGGAATTCTTTGTTAACCACGGCTTTATCAAATTTAATAAGGCGTTGAATTGTTCGTGGGTTAGTCTGGTGGACTTCACAAACAATTCCGGGTTCTTCTCTATTATGATATTTACTCCTGTAGAGTAAAATCCGAAGGAGGACCGAGTTTTAAATAACTCCTTGTTACCTTCCCGACGTTTCGCTTTCATCATTTTAAGGAAAATCAAATCTTCCAAATCATTCATTATTTCCATTTAATTTTCGCTTTCATCATTTTAAGGAAAATCAAATCTTCCAAATCATTCATTATTTCCATTTCTTTTATTTTTTTATATTATTTGAAGAATTTGCACTTTTTTATAGTTTTTTATCTTTAAACAGTTACACTTTTTTATATTTTATTCGTTATTTGTTTTTTTCAATGGTTTCATTTGTCATTGTTAAGTAATGACATGTTAGCTGCTTTCAGTTCAATTATGCGATTTTGTCTCTTTTTTATTTTTATTTGGCGATTTTTATTTAACTAGTAAGTAAACATTACTGTTCTTGACACAACGTTGACGCTTTTACTTAGGTTGCTCATTACAGCGTAAAAGCTGGGCGCTAAATTACCTTGCGCCTTACGCCGTAATTTAGGTTGGGCTGTATAGGACCCATTTATTGATGGCTTCGGACGTGAAGTTTGGGAGACCGAAGACTTGATCGAGTTTGCCTTATTCACAATAGGCACAGGGTTATCTGCCGCCAGAGGATTCCGGTTGGCAGGGCACGAAGCAGATGGTTTCGCCGCTCCTTTGCCGGCGCGGGCCAAGGCCGCTTTAGAGGTGCTTGTCTTTAAATCCAGAGGCACCTCTCTGCCACCACTCCCTTTCGGGGCAAGTTTCACTCATCTGGAAGTTCCAGGTTGCCCCTTACTTCCTCCTGCTTTTGGTTCGATACCAGTAGCATGCAGACTAGCCTGACCTAGTTTCTCCATCAGACTAACCTGGACCTAGGTAGCATTCGATTCACCACGACCTAAGGACGTCGTCGTGGGAATAGGGTCTCCGTAGATTATAAGGCCCCCGACCGGATACATGGGGCTCGATTCTTTCTTACTCATCGGACTAACAAGGAAACAGTGCGTTTTATACATGACCGCCATGTTTTAGAAAGCGCCGTTCCTCTGGGAGCTGACA
Source organism: Wohlfahrtia magnifica (assembly GCA_023159175.1). NCBI lineage: Eukaryota > Metazoa > Arthropoda > Insecta > Diptera > Sarcophagidae > Wohlfahrtia > Wohlfahrtia magnifica. The sequence continues at coordinate 377,296 of JAKWBJ010000116.1, forward strand.
GACCATGAGCCACTCTGCCAACTCAGCCTTATGGATCCATGCACGTAAGCCTTCGCAACGCGACAAGATGACCACCTCTCGCGAAGGTTCCCTTTCTATTACTTTCGAACAAAATTATGTCATTCATCTCCTTGGATAAGACAGTTATAAATACGTCTTTATTTAGGGCCACAACGTTCTAGTAAAATATTTTTACTTAAAGTCAGGGATTCTGGATATGGTTTAAGGCGCCAACGCATTTCACTCTTACCTCTTACTTAAAGTTGACCATTAATTTCACGCTCTCATGGCATCAGAATCGTATGAGTTCTCATCAGATTATATACGTCCCTCTCGCTCTGCATAAAATGCATCCGATGCAATATCTGCAGTTACTGAATCTTGGTATTTGATTTTATGTTACGCTAAAATTGTTTCGCGTTTTAGCTCAGCTCAGCTTTCGTATATATGAATAGTATAGTAATATAAAACTGCATATATTCTCTGTGTGGTACCCGGGTACCTTGTCACCCTATTAAAGGTGTTTTTTTGTCACAACCTTAAGGGTTAAATAACCCATATAAATCTTTTCAAAATCGGTGCAGTACAAAAGGAGAAAAAGGGATACAAAGAAATGTGTTACGAAAATCAAGTTTGGGAACAACTGTCGTTTGTTACATCGCTAAAATAAATAAACAAAAGCTGCAAAAACAATTATACGTGCTGTTTATAAATAACCAGAATCGACAACAACAAACATTAGCAGAGATAAAGTAAATAAAAAGAACACAGCAACAACAAAAATACTAACAGCAAAGAAAACGAGGAACAGACAATAACAAACAACAACAGATACTAAGAGCTGAAAGAAGTAGATGTTTACATACGCATGGCTACAAAAGAACTCAAAATAAATTAAAAGAAAGAAATGGAATCTACCTGACATATCGAGAGGTTCGAGAGCTTTCGATGTAGTGTTTACTCAGCCATATAAAAAGCACATCGGTGCGAACAACAATTAGTTTATGTGTCGTATACTCAGCGACTACAGTTTATGTGAAGAGAGTTTGTTGATTTGAACTCTGTGTGAAGAGAGTTTATAAGGGTAAGCTCGTGAAGTGAATCGTGAAGTAAAGAACCAGTTTAGTTGGAGCTAACGCAGTAATAGAGTTAAGTGTGGATAACCTCTGGTTGAAAAGGTTGTGATCGAACCTAAGTTATAACTACGATCGGGTTGCAAGATCTTTAAGTAGAAAGATCTGTCGAGTAATTGTTGCTGTTTACAAACTTGTAAACAGACGGAGTAATTAAGAATAGAAAGTTGTTATTGCTTGTAAGAAAGGTTACAAGCAGCGGTGCACAAAGTTGTGTTGAATAAAGGATTTTAATTAAAAACTAAATATAAGATTTAGTTCATTTTAACTACAATCTACGAACTCATACATACACAATATACAATAAAAAAAATGTAAAAATCATCTTTTCGGATGAAGCTTATTTTCAACTCAGTAACTATTTGGTGTGGCTTCTGGAGCGGAGACATCATTGGCTCATATTTCTTGAAAAATAAGGACGGCGCAACCATTATGATTAATGGAGACGTCTATCGCACCACGATAACCGATTTTTTTGTGCATGATCTCCATCGTATTGATGTGAACGATGTTTGGTTTCAGCAAGATGGTGCAATTTGCCACATATCTCATGCCACAATCAATTTATTGCGTCAAACGTTTGATGGCCGTTTAATTAGCCGAAAAGGAGATGTCAGCTGGGCGCCAAGAAGCTACGATTTGACACCGTTGGAGAGACAATTGAGCATTTTAACTTTTGAATGGCTCACCCTATAGATATTCTTTCTCACATGAAGTTGCGGAAACACTTTTCACAAATATATAAGTAAATGAGGCACAGACTTTAAAAAGAATATCTTAAGCTGATACCTTTAAAAGTTATATGGAGGTAAAGTTGAAGTGAAGTCATTCCCCGGAGTCAAACTTTCATCCAGAACAATTGGACGAAGACTTAATGAGTTTTCTCCTCATGGATGCATTGCAGAGCAGAATCCTTTTGTTTCAAAAGATAAAATAAAATTCTGACTAGAAATTGCAAACGCAAATCCAAGAAACGCATAAACTGTTGGAAGAACTTCCTTTGAAGTGATAATCCTAAGTTTTGCCGATGAGGATCTGATGGAAAATGACATGTATGGGGTCAACATTAATCAACAGAGTTATTCAGACTACACCATTAAAACAGTTAAACATGGTGGTGGAAATGTAATGGCTTGGAGTACATTTTCATAGCACGGAATTGGACCAATAATCAGAATGTCTTCTAATATGGATCAGTATTTATACAAAAGCATAATAGAAAACACGATGATATCCTTCATTGTAGAAAATTTTCCTTTACTTTGAACTTTTTTCCACGTTAACAATGTCTATCCAACAAAATAAATAAAAAAAGTTTTAAAGAAATATTTTGTTACGAAAATAAACAATGCCTAAAGAAAAGATACACCAACTTAGGATTGTAGTAGTATTAGCTATAAAATTTATTATGGCACTTATTCTATTGGTTTGTGTCAGGGCTCTCAATGTATCTGTCACTGCCATAGTTATATTTTATATTAACAGTGTTACCACTTGCATGTTTAACGCTGTTGCCAGTTCGACTTCGTTTGTATATTTGTACTAACTACAAAAATATTTGCAATTGCACTTAGTTAGTTAGTTAGAGTTTGGTAGTCATTGTGTAAAGTTGTTCTGAAAGTCGTTGAGTAAATTGGTGTATTAAGCGGATATTAAAATAAGTTGGTTACCGTATAGTAACACCTGTATAAAGAAAAAAGTGTTTATTTCCAAATTACTTTTATACACAATGTCCAACTTTTACTTAATACAAAAAATTTCTCAACACAGCACAACTTCATTCTTTGACTGTTAAATTATGACTGACTGACTAAAGAGAATGTCACAGTTTAGTGATCTGATTAACAAATGATCCATTACAATTCTCTTAGCATTGACACCAACCAGTTGTTCTCCATGAAAATGAACTTATAGCTTTAAAGTAACAAATGTCGGTGGATCTTTTTAGGCGAATTAATTTTCTTAACTTATTGTTACAAAAATTAGGTTGGGCACCTGTGCGTTTATACATCGCTAAAATAAATAAAAAAAAAGCTGCAAGAACAACTATACGTGCTGTTTATAAATAACCAGAATCGACAATAACAAACATTAGCAGAGATAAAGTAAATAACAATAACAGAGCATACGCATATCTACAAAAGAACTAAAAATAAATTAAAAGAAAGAAATGCAATCGACGAGAAATATCGAGAGGTTCGAGAGCTTTCGAAGTGCTGTTTACTCAGCCATATAAAAAACGCATTGGTGCGAACAACAGTTTATTATTAGTCAGTTTATTTGTAGTAAACTCAGCGAGTACAGTTTATGTGAAGAAGGTTTGTTGGTTTAAACTCTGTGTGAAGAGAGTTTATAAAGAGTAAAATCGTGAAGTGAATCGTGAAGTAAAAACCAGCTTAGTTGGAGCTAACTAAGTAAGGAGAGTTAAGTGTGGATAACCTCTGGTTGAAAAGGTTGTGATCGAATCCAAGTTATAACTACGATCGGATTGGAAGATCTTTAGGTAGAAAGATCTGTCGAGTAATTGTTGGTTACAAAGTTTTATACAGGCAGAGTAATTAAGAATAAAAATTGCTATTGCCTGTAAAAAGTTTACAAGCAGTGGTGCACAAAACTGTATTGAATAAAGGATTTTTAATTAAAACTAAACACAAGATTTATTTTATTTTAACTACAATCTACGAACTCATAAATACACGTTTTTAAAAAGGTAAAAACGTAATAATACATATAAAATTGAGCCAATACTTTACTATGTGACTGATTGTCTTAATTATATGACCACCACTGTTGATTTGACTTCTGAGGTTACATCGTCGCTTTGTATATTGGGGTCTTTCTATTTGAATCTTTGTATTCAGCTGTTTGTGTTTCTAATTCGATTTGGATAGTATGAGTAGTGTCCTGAGTGACAGTTTCAGCCGGATATTATTGTGCGACTATTAGTATCATTATTATTGTGATTATTATAATTTTTATTATGATTATTATTATAACTATAATTAGAAGTATGAACTCTCACTCTCTCTCTCTCTCTCTCTCTTATTACTTTTTTTAGCTACTGGAGGTTATATTCTGAACATTCCAGAAACGTTAAATGGCACTACGGTATGTGGTGCGGCTCCTGGTGTTGCAGCAAGTCAGCAAAAAACATCAAGTTCAACGGCACAAAAACGGCCGCAACGGCGCGGTGGCAAACAGCAGCCGGATCGACCAGAAAGAGCTCTTTTTTGTTTAACGCTTAAAAATCCAGTTCGTGCATTTTGCATAAGAATCGTAGATTCGAAGTATCCTTTGTAATACAGCTCATATGCATCCATACATATACAGTCTTATCATGAATACTCCCGGGGAAATACGTTTCCTGGGAATACACTTTTCCTGGGAATAAGATCCTAATATTCCAAACAGACAGGAGACTAGTTTTACGGGAAAGGGAATTTCGTATTTTCGATTTATGGAGTTTTTTTAGAGCATACTTTTAGGATTTAAGCTACAACTTTTTTATTATACACGTAATATGTAAAATTAATTAAATTGGCAGTTCTAAAAATATGTAAGGAGAACTGAGAAATATTTTTTTTGTATCAATTTGCTTATGAGTCTGTCAAACGTAATAGCTAAATGGAGTTTGTTGAAATTTTGTTGAATACAGATAGATCCAGCTAATAAAAATCCAATAAGCTACGCTTTTTTCAAAATTAGACATGAGAGAGGTTTAAATCGGGAGAAAACGGGCAAAACCAGTGACTTTTCTTTTAAAATGACACGCATTTTTCTTAAATCAAAGTTTCTTGTTAACTAACATTCATCAAACTAAAAGGTGTTGAAAGGTACTTTTTTAAATGCTGCTCTTTAAGGGCCAATAAAAAAGAGGTAAAACAAGTAGTTATTACGGTATATCTTGGTAACTATAAAACGTAGAGCCTCCAAAGTTATCACGGTATATGTTGGTAACTATAAAACGTAGAGCCCCAAACTTTACACGTGGTATTCTATTATTAATAGCGTTTTCTTTTCTGAAAAAATTTTGAATTTTTAAATAGTAATATTTTTAAAATGTTAACTTAATAGAACAACGAAAAATGCCCTTTTTTGACCTTTTCTTTGCTTACTTTTTGTATACATACATACATAAGTATTTCTTAATAGTTTTACCAAAAAAATGAGATAACCTGTGTTTCCTTCATTTGTTTTTTTCACCCTTGTAAGATTTTACTACATATGAAAAAGAGTATTTTTCCATTAGATACATGGCACTTTATCGACTAAGGCACACATTTTTCTTAAACTGAAATAAAATATAGTGAAAATGTAATCATCACCTTGAAACATAAACTAACATCGGTTTCATTTTACTCTGGCCACTCGTCCTGTAAGATTTCATCATCATCAGATGACTCCAACAAGTCTTCAATGATTTGGCTACAACATATAAACATAGAAGTTGTTATCATTTTAATATTTTTAGATATTTACATACACTTTTTGCGTTAAAAATTCGTATTTTCACAAATATATATATATATATATATATATATATATATATATATATATATATATATATATATATATATATATATATATATATATATATATTTATTTTATTTTTTTTCCAACAAAAATAACAAAGAAAAACTTGCAGTCAGCTGATTCTAGCAAATTAACACAGGTGGAGTCATATGTTCAAAAGTGCAAGATTCCATCCTGTGATTGCATTAAGGGAGAGAAGTGCAAAATTTTTTAGCTTTTTAAAGGTTACTTTTTTAGTTTTTTTTTAAGTGCAGCTTTATTTTTCAGAAAAGAACACAAAAATGGTAAAAGGGCAAAAAAGAAAACGGCATAAGATTTACATTATGCTAGAAAATTAACTCCGAAGAAAAAGTGAGAAATGATATTTCTTATCGTAAATCTCTATGAATATATCAACGTAAGACTTTAACGTGACACTTCTGCCCTGCCACTTACGACACGAGTAAGTTCAAATCGAACGTTCATTAAAACTACTCCCTCTTTCCTCCTTCCCACAATCTATTTTCCTAGTATCATCACAATTCACTGCATGAGTTGGAGTTATCCACTAAGTACAGGTTTCGAGTTAAAAAAATTACTTTTTTGATATGATATAACAACATGTTGGGCCTTTTTGACTGGTTAAGAAAACTCATTTGATGTTATGCCCTTTCGAATTTCTCTAACAAAGGCGATATATTATCAAATAGAAGGCTTACAATTTTAAATACGTGTGCTTTATGCGCAGTACCATGTATTTGTATGTATGTACATTTATATATAGGTATATTTTTATATAGGTATATTATATTATTATATTTTTAAATCGACCTGCCCTAATGTATATATACGTATGTTTGTTTGTGTCTTATAGACAGCTAAACTGCTGAACCGATTTTCTTAAATTTTTCACAGTATCTCTCTGTATGTCTGGAAGGAACTAAAGTCAATATAAACTTAAAAAATTCGAACTTGGCGTTGCCACGCCCATAAAAAGTAAATATTTATTTGTCTGTAACTTCAAAACAGTAGCACTAAGAGTTTCTAAATTTAATCCAATAACTTCATAGTCAATATAAATCATCAAACAAAAAGAATGAGAAAACTGGAATGGAATAACTGGGCATGGTACCTCCTATACAAACAAAATAATGATTCTTGTACATCTTCAGAACGGTTAAAGCTAAAGTTTCTAAATTTGGTACAAATGACTTCATAGTCAATACAAATCATCAGTTAAACAGTAGGCGGAATTGCACAGGTGGGAATGGTAGCTAACTGTAATCTAAATATTTAGTATATTTTATTTAGTATATTTTGAGAACGGTCAAAACTAAAGTTTCTGGTTTGGGTCTGAATGAATTCATTATCAATACACATCATCAGTCAAAAAGTGGGCAGTTAGAAATATGCCTAGTAAAAATCAGTACCATGTACATTAAACCAAAAAAAAGCTATTTATGACTATGATCATTTGCCAATTTGCAAAATCACGTTTAATAAGGAAATTTTTTTCCAGAACAGATTTGTATGTTTTTGGCAAATTGACAAATGTTATTGCCTATGTATAGCTTTTATCTGTTTATCATATTTCTAACTGCTTCGGGACTGACTTTTCTAAGATATTTTGAAGACAATTTTAGGACACTGGTATGAGAACGTTCATCCAACGTTCATCTAATTATGAATTAATTTTGAATTAGCTTGATTTGAGCCTACATACCATATTTTGAAAGTTTGCGGTATTTTTATAGAGCTTGCTCCCGTATTGAAGCGCTGAGATTGTAGTGTTCATTAGCAATTTCCGTTTTCCAATACTGCTTGGTCCTCATACATTAGAGATAAGTCCGCAGAGGATTCGGATATTTTCCCGGCATGATTTATTCAATAGGTAAATTTAAGCCTAAAGTCAAATCTTATACCCAGATATTTTATCATAACGACACCATAGTACCATATGTTTCCTTGTCAATAGAGTTAGCACTGTCTTCTTATAAACTAGTTGACGTAATAAATGATTAATTGGCAATTTTTTTAAATTTAATCTTGGTTTTCTTAACTACATTTTATTTAAAAGAATTTTTGAATATTTCATTTTATTAACAATATTTGCAAATTGTGTGGCCTTAGCTGTATACACGCCTTATCCTTCCGGTGACTCGAACGTGACCAATCAAACATTGGTAAGTAAAATCAATTTTATTGAAACTAAAAAGCATTAAGCAAAAATATAATACACACTAGGGTGTTCTTTAGATGCATGAAAGATTTTTTTTCAAGTTAGAGAACGTAACTTCCCCCGAAAATGTGTGGTTTTGTGTAAAAATACATTTTGTAAAAAGTTATGAGAGTAGGATAAAGACGTAGCGCATAGCCTTTCAAGGTGACTCCTTTTGGTGAAATAATAAGAAAATAATAATTTTTTACGTACGTACATATGTGTGTTTTAGCTCGTTCTCTTTCTCACGATATTGCTCACTATTAGATATATAAGCTCTTTCTCACGATATTGTTCACTACTAGATATATAGCTGATTCTCTTTCTCACGATATTGCTCTCCACAAGAACATTTGTATGTACGTACGCATATACGTAGGTATGTGTCACTCTTTTGTGCTTAACACAATCTTACATGTTTAAGATTAACGGACATAAAATAGAGGATATGAGAGCCTTTGAGACATTTTCGGAACTTTCCAAACTGTAGGCAATTAGATATATAAGGAAGCTGCTATGCCATATCGATATAGTTATCGTTTTGTAGTCATAAAGTAAAGTCGTTTTTAGGCGTAAATAAAATTGTTGTATAAACGAATATTAAGTGCAAAATACATTAGTTGGAGACTGTATAGTTATAAATGTATACGGTAAAGTGAGGAAATAAAACTCTAAAACAAAAACAACGTGATGTTTATTTTATTTTGACGCAATTAAAAAGAACTCTGACGTTTTGAAAATGTTAAAAAGTAACATTGGTGTCAAAATTGAGTTTGAGCATATAAAATAAAATAAAAAATTAAAAAAATAAAACGGAGGAAAAAATTTAATTCCAAAAATTAAAAGTGAACCGGCTCAAACATGAGTTGCCAAAATTGGAACTGTCAACAACTAGTAACAAGACCGGATTACGAAAGCGTTTGTTAAAGGAGTTTCATCGACGCGGCATTAACATTGATAGCTATAAATTTGATATGGGGAGGAGCCTGAGATGCTTGTCCCTGCAACAACAAACACTGAGGACATCAATTCATTGCTTGCTATGCTGATGGAAAAAATGCAAGTACGAAACGAAAAGCTTTTGGCTAAGTTATAAGAGACTTTTAGAGTTGATAACGAAAAACTTTTGGGCACAAGTAAGAAAAACTTCTAGAGCTGATAACGAAAAGCTGTTGGCCCAGGTACAGGAAACATCAGAGCCGAAAACCAGAATTTTATAGCAAAAATGGAAAAGAAATTTGATGAGACTTCTAATGAGCTATAGGAAAGTTCTAAAGCGACAACAGAGAAGTTACATGAAATATATGAGACGGTCAACAATAGAGTTGATGTAGTAGAGACAAGAATGTTAAACTTCGAGAAAACTGTTGATGAAAAATTAAATTAAATAAATAAGAAAATCAACGGTATTCAGTGCCAAAAACAAGAAGCAGTGCTTATTATACCGGAAGTTTCCAGCAGAATAAGGACACCTTGCTTTGTTTGTAGCTCAGCCTATTAAAAGGTGCTGCAGCAGAGATGCTAGAAATCATACCAGCCATCTACAGAAACAATTACAACGACTTAATGGTGGCACTACAGTGTAAATTTGGTGACAAGAACAAACGAGATTTGTACCGAATGCAGTTCAGGTTCCGAACACAAAAGGCTAATGATTCGCTTCAAACTTTTGCGATGGAAGTCGAGAGATTGGTGCAGCTTACCTATCCAGGGGAAAATCACTCACTAGTAGATCATCTCAAGAATGAAGCCTTTGTCAAAGGTATATGAGATGCTGACGTGAAGTTAGTAGCTTTACGTGCAACACAAAAGATAATAGCGCAATAGACCATTCGCACGATATCAAAGCCACAAATACTCAAGGTGCGTAATAAAGAAAATGTGTCAGAGAAGGAATATGAAATCAACGGAATAGAGAAGGTGGTCAAGCGTATTCTAGCTCAACAAAAATTAAAATTAACTGTGGAAAGTGCGTTCATTGCCAAAGAAACTGTAAAGCGCCACATAAAAGATCTAGATCTATTTCACCACCAAGAAATAATAAACGGTCCACCTACCAGCAATCAACTAAAGAGTCCCCGTTAAACAAAGAGCTAGCAGGAGAAGGGAAAGAGTGAGAAACTTAATAATATCAGACTACGGACAGTTACAGTTACGGGAAGTTATTTATTTATTTATTATAATGAATGTTTTTTTAATGCAACAAGATCAATTATTTTATAAATTACAGAATTAGAATCAGATAAGTTACATACCGCTTACCGTTTTAAAAAATTTTATGAATTACTGTAATAACTACTTAACAAGTTTTTGAATCGCGCTGCGTTGCTAGTAATATTTGGGGGGAGATGGTTCCAGAGATAAATGGTATATATATAAAACTGGTGAAAAGAAGCACTCTTTCGGTATTTGAATGTTCGAATATTATTGTTCCTCGCAGACGATGTGAATACCAATTTGTCATAAAGAGAGTCAGGCTTTTTTGTAGTTATAATTTTATGCAAAAAATAAGATTTTTAAGCTTCATGTAGTCATCGAGGTGCATACCAAGGACATGTATTAAATACGGTGATATATGATCAAATCTTTTCAAAGCAAAAACATATCGAACAATATTATTAAACGCTATGTTGAGCTTTCATTTCAAAGTCATATTGCATCCAGCAAAAATCTCAGAGGCATATAAAAGAGAAGGAATTAGATATGTTTTGGCAATCATCATCCTTATCCTCATGGGTGTAAAGTGTTGAGTCTGCCATAGTGTTCTAATCCTCCCATAAATTATGCCACATGCTTGATTAATGTTATTCGACCATGTCAGCGAGCTATTAAATGTAACGCCCAAATTTTTGGCTGTATTTACCAATTGAATTTTTGTCTCATTAAGAGAAATATACAAATTCCCTCTTAGTACCGCCGGAATTTTGCCAATTGTTAAAAATTTAGACTTAATAAGATTAAGAAGTAGTCCATTAGCAGATCCTCATTGATAAATTCTATCTAGATCAAAATTTATTTCATTGATAGCAGAATTTGTAGCTGTTTTTGAACAACTTAAATATAGCTGTACGTTGTCAGCATACATTTGAATTTTAGAGTATCTAATTTGCAAAGGAAGGTCATTTGCATACATGCAGTAAAAAAGTGGGTCAAGTATGGACCACTGCGGAACACCTCGGCTTGTAAATAAGGGTGAAGAAGCAATACTACCATTGACAACTATCTGTGATCTACCAGTTAAATACGAAGATATTAGTTTTGTTGCGGTTGTAGAAAATTTAAACATATTGCCAAGCTTCAATAACAACATTTGATGGTCAACAGTGTCAAATGCCTTGGAGTGATCAAGTAAGTCCAAAAATGTTAACTTATTCTCATCTAGATTGCCACGGATATTCTCAACCACCTCGGTTAATGCTGTAGTGCAGCTGTGTTGAGGTCTAAAACCAGACCGACGGTCTGTTAGTAAATTATTGCCGAGTATGTGTTTATAAATTTGTTTATGAAGAATTCTCTCAAAACTTTTGATATGTAGGGAAGGATAGATATTGGCCGGTAGTCACCATCACTTTTAGGCACTGGAATAATTTTCGCTTACTTTCACTCAATTGGAAAAGTGCTAGCTGTTAAAATCGTGTTGAAAATGTGATTGATATGACGTATTATATAAGGCAATATAAGTTTTATAAAACGAGGATGGATGTCGTCTAGGCCAATAGCATTAGACTTAATTTTTAGAAATCCTTCAATTGTATCATCCGAACTAAGATGTCGGAAGTGGAAATCGTTTATTGTAGATATATTGTTGTTACCATCATAAAAATTCACATTTACCGGTGGTTGTGGAATATTAGCAAATTTCCTATTAACAGCATTAACATCTAATGTGTCTGATTTGTGATTGGAATTGACAACTCCCATTTCGCGAATCTGCCTCCATGTATGCTTAGTATTTACTGCATTCTGAAATCTATTGCCGTAGTATAATAGCTTCTCCCGCCTGATCATTGTTACAACTTCTCTTCTAGCCTTGTGATAATCCGCAAGCAACTGTGGTGTTTTGTAACGTTTCCATCGACTAAAAAGCAGATCCCGACGTTCAATAGCCGATTTAGTCTCCGAGGAAACCAGGAATTTATTCTTCTATTAGATCTTTTGGTTCTGAGTGGGACGTGTTTATTAAATAACTGATAGATAAGACCATTTAAATGTTCGACTTGTGTATCAACAGATGGTATGTAGAAAATATCGTCCCAGCTAGCAGAAAAAAGGTCATTCCCAAGTGACGGCATATCAATATTATTGAAGTCACGATAACAAAATGATTTTTCATGTCGTTGTGGTCTTGGCATTAAAATCTCCTAATATTATAATATTATATAGGCAACAGAAACTTTTTCTAACTCAGATATAATGATGTCCAATTAGTTATTTTTATTTGGTCTGTAAACACACCCAAGCAGCAATTTTTCACCATAAGATGATAGCTCCACCAATATATACTCAACATCATTATACGCAGTGAAAGTTCTCAGAAGCTTACACGAAATATTGCTCTTAACATAAATAGCCACTCCACCAGCTTTTCCACACCGGTCACATCTAAATAATTTATATCGTCTTAATTCAACATGTTTGTCGTTGTGAGATTCATTAAACAATGTTTCTGAGATACTTATGGCATCCACACCTGAATCTTCAAAAAGATAACGGAATTCATCAATTTTGCAGTATAAGCTTTGGGCATTGATTTGACAAACATTTAGTCCTAGGTGGTGTTTAGAAAGTATGCGAATAACGTTATAATTACCCTCTCTGGAACCAAGATGGTCAATCGTGAAATTGGACATAAAGAATATTTGATGCAACGCGAAGTAATAAAATCCTGTTAAATATTTTAAGTGGACTGACATAAGTAAACGCAAATTTTAATACAAAGAAAAAATTATGTAATGTCATTATATTAACTTATAAAAGCAATAAAAAATAATACAAATACAGACATCAAAATTTTATGGTTGCGAGGGATTATGTCGTCATTTATATAGATAGGTTAATCAAACTGCATTCCCACGTGCTTAAGAGTCAGTTTACTTCGGTTTTCACGTTTGTGTCTTGCTATTGATTTATCAACTTGCTTGCATTTAACTTCTAGGTTTCTGACCCTCTCAGTTATATCACTAATAGCATTTCTGAAGTTCTGAAACTCCAATTCCACCAAACAGTGAATCCGCTGTTCACTTTCCGAAATGAGTGATTTGATATGGTCGAAGGGGGGGTTTTTCACTTTCTCGTATGGAATCTTTTATAAGTTGGGCAGTAAGAGATTCACTTTCCCTGATGAGAGCCGCAAGAAAAGTCTTGTTCCCACTGGACAGACGAGGTGCCTTTAAACTATTCTCAGCAGGTGATACGGGTGATGAGTCTTTTAGCCGTTTACTTGCGCTAAACTGATCTTTTATTTTCGTTATATTACGTGTTTCCATTTTATTGTTTTATAATTTCTCTACTTTTAATTATATTATTATCAGGAAATATATATTTCAAAATCGTTTTATAGTTTTATAATTTCAAGTTCTTTTTTTTTGCTCAGTAGTGTAATTTTTGAATTTAACGGACAAATTAATGTTCCACCAATAAAATAAGTTCCATAAAAGCTTTATTTTGACAAGAGAATTAACTTATAAACAAAAGAAGTGATTATATGTCTTTGGTTTGTTTTTGTTTAACACTTTTGGCGCTACAAAATTTAGGTCTTTTGTTATTGTAATTGTTCTGTAATGTTTTGTTATTGTTTCGTTTATATAATTTCAGTGTTTTATTTAAAATTTTAAGCACAGAACTTTGAGAAAGCAAAAATTTAGCTCTATTGAAATTGTTTTTGTAAATTTTATTTTATTTTGTCTTTGGTTTGTATTGTTGTTTTGTAATTTGTATTTTATTTTGTTTTGTTATTGGTTTGTAATGTAAATTATTCAATTTATGGTTCACAAGTTTGAAACTGATTTTAAAATGTCTTTCTTTCTTATATTGTTTTTATTTTATTTATTTTGTCTTATGTCTCAAAAATTATTTTTATAATGTTAAGTTTTATTAATTTAGAAATTATTAAAAATTTATTTGGAAAAGGTCAACAAATTTTTCAAGAGAGATAAAAAAACACGTCTGCTCGCTAAAAATTAGGCTAAAAATTACAAGATGGTCTAGTTTTGATATTAAAAACAAATTTAAATCTTCACGTAGTAAACCCAACAGAAAAACACATTTTAGTTAAGCATTGTTCTTTAACTTTTGAACATATGAAATAACTTAATTAGAGCGAGTCTGCTTTTAATTATTATGAAATTCAGTCAAGTCAATTCAAGTTAGCCACCTTCTACGAAAAAACAGAGGTGAAGGTGACTATAGCTAACATCATTGTAAACCATGTTTTTATTGTCGCCGATATTGTAGACAAGGTTATTATTGGTGCCGATTTTATGATAGTCCATGGCATAAATTTGAATATGGGGCAACAGATAATGAGTTGGCGTAATGTAGATATACCTCTTGACGAGAGATACCAGCATCAAGTGCACGTCAGAAGTTTTGTTGCTATCAAACAGCAAAAATTATCACCTCTTGTGAACCACCTATTTACCACCTATTTGTGAAAATTCTGAAGTAGGCCAATGTGCTAGTAGAAGCGGTAATAAACAGCGAACAACTGCCGAAACCTGTCAATATGTTACCCAAGGACCAACGGGTAAATGACGAAAATGTAGGGAAGTAGCAGGTCTAGAAGCTCCAGAAAGAAATAGAGCCAAAAAGCTGCTAAAGAGGTACGCCTGGATTTTCTCCACCAATAAAAAAGTTCAAGGTAGAACAACTATAGTCAAACATTAAATTAATACTGGCGAATCGATACCGATGAAATAGGCACCCAGAAGTATTCCTCTGGTGAAGCATAATGAGGTTAAAGAGCTTGTCAATGGAATGGGGAAGAGCGGTGTAATTAAAGCATTATCGAGACCTTGGAGCTCACCTGTAGTCTTAGTTAAAAAGAAAGATGGCAGTACAAGATTCTGCGTAGAATACAGGAAGCTGAATGATGTCACTAAAAAGGACAGCTAGCCTACCTAGGCGGAAAAAGTGGTTCTCTACATTGGATCTGCAAAGCGGATATTGGCAGATAAAGATTGCAGACAAGGACAAGGAGAAAACTGCTTTCAGGCCGAACGGTGGCTTATGTTAGTTTAAAGTTATGCCTTTTGGGCTCTGCAATGCACCAAAGGGTCTGCAAGAGCGCGTGCTAAAAGGACTCCATTGGAAGACTTGCCTGGTGTACCTCGATGACATAATAGTGATGGGCCGAACTTTCGACGAACACTTCAAAAACCTGGCAGAAGTTCTGCAAAGAATATCAATGGCTGGACTAAAACCTATTTGGTCGACATTTTCTGCTAAAGACTAATCATTTCGCACTGAGATAGCTGCTGCAATTTAAGAACCCTGAAGGACAGCTGGCACGTTGGATTGAGCGCCTCCAGGCTTATGGCTTTAGCAGTGAACACCGAAGTGGCATAAATCATGGAAATGATGATGCTCTCTCATGTCGGCCTTGTAATTTGGAATGTAAACATTGTGTGAAAGCTGAGCGGAAGGAGTCCATCATTGATACCCAGCTAACGCAAATAGATGCAAATGAAGACTGGTTAGGAATGCAAAGGAGTCACCCAATATTAGCGAAGATTATTGCAGCAAAAGGAGAGGACAGACGGCCCACTCGCAATGAAATATCAGCAGAAGTATTGGACGCAATGGGACAGCTATAAGTTGATTAATGGGTGCTTATGTCGCCATTGGGAAAGTAGAGATGGCAAAACTTCATCCAACCTAATAGTGGTGCTTTACTCCAAAATGAAAGAAATCTTAAATCAGTTCCATAATGGAGCCAGCGGGGGATACCTTGGGGTGAGAAAGACTCTAGAAAAACTAAAACAACGTTTTTATTGGATTGGATGTCAGCAAGCAGTGGCGGATTTGATAGCAAACTGTGCCAAGCTATTGCAGCTAAAGGTCCAGTAAGAAAAAGCCGAGGTCAACTGTAGTCTGTCAGTAATGCCGGAAATTGTTATGTTCTCGTGGTGATGGATTATTTCAGCAAATGGCCACAAGCGTATGCTATACCCAATCAAGAGGCGAATACAATTGTAAATGTTTTTTTGAATAACTGGATATGCCGCTATGGGGTTTCAATAGAGCTACATTCCAATCAGGGTAGAAATTTTAAGTCTGCTATATTCAAAGAAATGTGTGAGATATACGGTATTAAGAAGACTCGAACGCCGCCGCTTCACACACAGTCTGATGGAAAGGTAGAACGATTTAATCGAAGGACTGGGACGAACACCTACAGAGGTTTCTAGTGGCGTACCGATCAGCTGTTCAGGACTCAACAACTAGACCATCTGCCAAGATTATTTTTGCGACTGAGCTTAAATTACCTGGTGACTTAGAGTTTGGTGCTAAGCCTATGATCGTGCAGCAAATGCGGAGGGCTTTCATGAGGGACAACTGGTTCTACTCTACAACCCACAGCGGAGAAATGGATTATCTCCCAAGCCGCAAACTAACTGGGATGGACCTTATAAAGAAGTTAAAAAGTTAAACGATGTGGTATACAGAATGCAGAAGAATAATAGCTCGCGATCAGAAATTATTGTGGTACATCTACAGCGACTGGCGAGCTATAGAGCCTATTCGGGACAAGTAGGCTTTAGTGGGAGGCAGTGTTAAAAATGCCTAAAAAGAAAATACATATTAAGTGCCAGATAAATAAGTTGGAGACTTTATAGTTATAATTGTATACTGTAAAGAGAGGAAATAAAACTGTAAAACAACAAAAACGTGGTATTTATTTTATTTCGACGCAATTAAAAAGGTTAAAACGTAACAACATATAGTCTTTATAAATCAACAACACTGTAGAATACATGAATAAAAACAAATAGTAATAAGAAATAAGAATAACAAATAATAATAACAAATAATAATAACAAATAATAATAACAAATAATAATAACAAATAATAATAACAAATAATAATAACAAATAATAATAACAAATAATAATAACAAATAATAATAACAAATAATAATAACAAATAATAATAACAAATAATAATAACAAATAATAATAACAAATAACAATAACAAATAATAATAACAAATAATAATAACAAATAGTAATAACAAATAATAATAACAAATAGTAATAACTAAAAATAATAACAAATAATAACAAATAATAATAATAACAAATAATAATAACAAATAATAATAACAAATAATAATAACAAATAATAATAACAAATAATAATAACAAATAATAATAACAAATAATAATAACAAATAATAATAACAAATAATAATAACAAATAATAATAACAAATAATAAAAACAAATAATAATAACAAATAATAAAAACAAATAATAATAACAAATAATAATAACAAATAATAATAACAAATAATAATAACAAATAATAATAACAAATAATAATAACAAATAATAATAACAAATAATATTAACAAATAATAATAACAAATAATAATAACAAATAATAATAACAAATAATAATAACAAATAATAATAATAACAAATAATAATAATAACAAATAATAATAACAAATAATAATAACATATAATAATAACAAATAATAATAACAAATAATAATAGCAAATAATAATAACAAATAATAATAACAAATAATAATAACAAATAATAATAACAAATAATAATAACAAATAATAATAACAAATAATAATAACAAATATTAATAACAAATAATAATAACAAATAATAATAACAAATAATAATAATAACAAATAATAATAACAAATAATAATAACAAGTAATAATAACAAATAATAATAATAACAAATAATAATAACAAATAATAATAACAAATAATAATAACAAATTATAATAACAAATAATAATAACAAATAATAATAATAACAAATAATAATAATAACAAATAATAATAACAAATAATAATAACAAATAATAATAACAAATAATAATAACAAATAATAATAATAACAAATAATAATAATAACAAATAATAATAACAAATAATAATAACAAATAATAATAACAAATAATAATAACAAATAATAATAACAAATAATAATAACAAATAATATTAACAAATAATAACAAATAATAATAACAAATAATAATAGCAAATAATAATAACAAATAATAATAACAAATAATAATAACAAATAATAATAACAAATAATAATAACAAATAATAATAATAACAAATAATAATAACAAATAATAATAACAAATAATAATAACAAGTAATAATAACAAATAATAATAATAACAAATAATAATAACAAATAATAATAACAAATAATAATAACAAATAATAATAACAAATAATAATAACAAATAATAATAACAAATAATAATAACAAATAATAATAACAAATAATAATAACAAATAATAATAACAAATAATAATAATAACAAATAATAATAACAAATAATAATAACAAGTAATAATAATAACAAATAATAATAATAACAAATAATAATAACAAATAATAATAACAAATAATAATAACAAATTATAATAACAAATAATAATAACAAATAATAATAATAACAAATAATAATAATAACAAATAATAATAACAAATAATAATAACAAATAATAATAACAAATAATAATAACAAATAATAATAACAAATAATAATAACAAATAATAATAACAAATAATAACAAATAATAATAACAAATAATAATAACAAATAATAATAACAAACAATAATAACAAATAATAACAAATAATAATAACAAATAATAATAACAAATATTAATAACAAATAATAATAACAAATAATAATAATAACAAATAATAATAACAAATAATAATAACAAATAATAATAACAAATAATAATAATAACAAATAATAATAACAAATAATAATAATAACAAATAATAATAACAAATAATAATAATAACAAATAATAATAACAAATAATAATAACAAATAATAATAATAACAAATAATAATAACAAATAATAATAACAAATAATAATAACAAATAATAATAACAAATAATAATAACAAATAATAATAACAAATAATAATAACAAATAATAATAACAAATAATAATAACAAATAATAATAACAAATAATAATAACAAATAATAATAATAACAAATAATAATAACAAATAATAATAATAACAAATAATAATAACAAATAATAATAATAACAAATAATAATAACAAATAATAAAAACAAATAATAATAATAACAAATAATAATAACAAATAATAATAATAACAAATAATAATAATAACAAATAATAATAACAAATAATAATAATAACAAATAATAATAACAAATAATAATAACAAATAATAATAATAACAAATAATAATAATAACAAATAATAATAACAAATAATAAAAACAAATAATAATAACAAATAATAATAATAACAAATAATAATAACAAATAATAATAATAACAAATAATAATAACAAATAATAATAACAAATAATAATAATAACAAATAATAATAACAAATAATAATAACAAATAATAATAACAAATAATAATAACAAATAATAATAAC
>JAKWBJ010000117.1:0-75000 GCA_023159175.1 Wohlfahrtia magnifica
TATATATACGATATATATACGATATATAAATATATATATATATGTATATATATATATATATATATATATATATATATATATATATATATATATATATATATTGCTGGGTCCAAATTATCTATACTATCAATTTTTTCATAAGGTATACGCGACAGGGCATCTGGTACGATATTTTCTTTACCCTTACGGTGACTTACAGTAAATTTATAAGATTGAAGCTTCAAAGCCCACCGAGCCAGGCGACCACTTAAATTTGGTTGTCTCATTAGCCATATTATGCTAGAATGGTCGGTTATAATTTCAAATTCTTGGAGTTCTAAGTAACAACGAAATTTTTGTATTGCCTCAATGGCTGCCAAGCATTCACGCTCTGTAACGCTATAATTTCTTTGCACCGAGCTTAACTTCTGCTCATAAACGCTATTGGTTTTTCCTGATTATTTTCGTCGAGCTGAACGAGCACAGCACCAATACTATAGTCACTGGCATCACAATGGACGTAAAATTTCTTTTCAAAATTCGGGTTATGTAATACCGGAGCAGAAGCTAATAATGGTTTAATTTTCTCGAATGCTGTTTGAGCTTCAGCCGTCCATACAAATTTTCTTTTTAAGGACAAGGTTTTGGTTATTGGAAATACTACCTCAGAAAAATTTGCTATAAACCTACGGTACCAACCAGCAACACCTAAAAATCCTCTAACTTGCTTCAAGTTTTTTGGGGATGGCCAATTTTTGCAGCAACTTTATCAGGATCAGAAAATATACCGCCATCTCCTATCACATACCCTAGGTATTTCACTTTTGTCACACAAAAACGTTGGGTGTTAAATTAGCTTTACAAAACGGTTGCAATAAACGAACTAAAATGCTCAGGTGTTCCTCAAAATTTTTAGTTACGATAATTAGATCATCTAAGCATACAAAAACTTTATTTTTCAGTTCTGGTGCTACTAATTCATCTATCAGCCTGCACATGCTTTGCGGAGCGTTACATAAGCCAAAAGGCATTACTTTGAATTGATACAAAGGTCTGTCTGGAATAGTAAATGCAGTAATATGTTTCGATTCATCCGTAAGGCCAATTTGCCAATATGCATCCTTCAAGTCCAATTTAGTTATGATATTCTCCTTTGGTAGCCGCGAAAAGATACCATTAATTAAAGGTAATGGATATCCGTCTTTTTTAGTAACTGAATTGATCTTACGTGCGTCAAGACACAGACGTACTTTGGTAGGTTTTATGACTAGTCGTATAGGTGAGCTCCAGGGAGAGGTTGGCGGTTCGATGACTCCTAGTGCCAGCATCCTATCTCCTTATACATGAGCTTCTCTACAGCCGGAAATACGGGGTAGAACCGTTGTTTAATAGGTTTTGCGTCTCCCACAGCAATGTGATGCTTAATTAAGCTTGTTCTGCCTAGACCTTGTTTTTCGAAATTTGGAAACAATGAAACTACGAAGCTCAGTTGTTGCTGCTGATTTGAAATTAATGAATATTTATTTTCTAACGTCGTTACATCTGACTGCTGAGAATTTTTCGTTTGACTATCGCACTGAAATTTTCCTACTAGATTTGATGGGTATCTGCACAAAACAGACTTATCAATAAGATCAATTGACTCAATTATATTTGGTAATAAATTAAATTTTCTACAAAAATCGATTCCTAAAATACCACGCTGTGACAAAGTTGGTATTACAAATAAAACTGTAGGTTGAGACGAATTTTTGAAACTAACGTCAACGTTAATCCATCCTGTAACTTTTTGGGATGCTCCGTCCGCAGTTTTAACATATGATTTACTTCTACATAAATTTTTAAACTTCTCCAGAGCTAGATAGTAGCTCCAGTATCTATTAAACCGTATTCGGTGTAATGTAAAATCTCTTGGGTATAAACGATTATCCTTTGGATTGCCAATAATTGCCGAAATTAACAGTTTTGCACTAATCTTTCGATTTTTTGGATCTTTTTGCGAAATATAATGTTCATATCTTGTGTGATAGGTAGTTTCGGGTAAATAAGTTTATGAGTAACAGCATCTTCTTCCAAATCATCGAATGTTTGTCGAGGTAATATGGTGTATTTGCAAGTATTATTACTGTTGGTTACATCTGGATTGCAAGAAGTGTTGACAGTTGTAGATACCTTATTTGCTAAATTAAGTTTTTCTTTGGAGGGAAAGTGCTGTAGTTTTTTGCCTGCTTGCGTTCTCTACACTTAATGCACTGAGGCTTGTATGTTTTCTTTTCACCACAGCCGTAACAGGATATTGATCGTTCACATAAGCAATCTTCCCATAGATGGCCTGGTTGGTCACAATTCCAACATACAAATGGTGTATTCTTCCTACTGATGGCATTTACAGATACTTCCGCGTTAGCTATGTCCTCAAATTCGCTTTCGGTCTCTATTTCAGCAATTTGCCTTCTGTTCATATACACATTATGGTTCCGATTGTGAAAATTACGTTTAATATATTCATCTTCAAAGAAAGCTTCTCGACTTTGAATTAATTTACGTAACTGAGGTATTGAATGTACGGGCATATATAACAACTACTGCCTTATTTCAGGTCTTAAATTGCAAGTTATTATTTCTATTAGTTCCATCTCTGATAAAGCAAAGGGTAAACTTTCCATTATAGAAGATATAGCCTCAAAAAAGACATCAAAAGATTCACCAGCCTCTTGTTTCCTATTACAAAGTTCTTCACGTTTATCAAACGTTGATTTAAAGTCTTTATATTGAGATCTTATAGCGTTACAAAGTTCATTCCATTCTCATGTTTGCGATAACGCCAGAACCAATCCGTGGCCTTCCCTAACAAAAGAATATGCAAATTTCTGCAGATTATATTGAAGTTTTTGTTGAAATTGTCATTTATAAGCGAAGTTAACTTATAAAGGAACTCCTCAACTCTCAAACCATTAGGTGAACCATCAAATTTCAAACACCAATTTTGAATTATTGATGTTATTTTATCTGTATTAAGAGAAGAACTAGCAGAAATCGGTGACATTCGTCTGTTGTTAAATTGGTGAGCATTATTCGAGTTTATATGAGCATTCTGATTTCCAAAGTTAAAAAATTGATTATTACGATCGCTAATCCGATGTTGATTTCCAGAAGAAGTTCTGAAGGTTACTTTGAGGTTGACTTGCCAAATTTGGAGGTGGTTGCAAGTTTTGCATGTTTTGGCGAATACCTGATTCAATAGCTTGTGAAATATAATTACGGTCAATTGTTTGGGACGAAGGTGAGAGTAATTGATTCATCGTGATTTTCTCTTCTATTAGTCTATTTATTAGATCAGCCGATACTTGATTATTTGCTTCTGAATCAATAGCGATATTACACGCCTCATCAGTTGCCGAAGGTAATAGAGAATTAGGCCTATTGGGAATTAATTGTTGTGGTTCATTCACACTACCATCTAAATCGGGTATTGAAGATTCTTGAAATAGTGTCTTACTAACACTTCTCGTTTGATATCTTGACTGTCCTCCTTTATATTTAGTTTTCGTTGTGTTGATATTTTGGAATTCGGAAATACTATTTTGCGAAGTTCCTCCAACTCACAGGTTAAATTACATACCGGACTACTCTTTACAGTAGCCAACGCATTCTCAATACATGCTCTATGAAACGCATGTTTACAACGACTGATTATCATACATGGGATTTTCCCATCGAATCTTTACGTGCATATGTGACAAGCAGATTCGAGGTCGTTTAAGGATTGTGATGAAGATACCATAACAGCGACTGACAAAGATTGATTAGAAGTTCTCGAAACGGACATTTTAGAATGAAAATATAGACCGTCTTTTTTAAAAATATAAAAAATACCTAAATATGAAATTTAACTGTAGATGACAATAACAAAAACAAAATTCAAAACGTTTTCTGTTCTAAACTTGAAATTAAATTTCAATAAAGAAAAGTTTGATTCAAAAAATGACAAAAAATTGCCTTTTGTATAAATTCTTGCTTTGTCTACATATTTATGTTTATGCATAAAATTATTGCTCAATTGTTTCCATTGCTTTTTTACTGCCTATCGATCAACTACACTTTGTTTTGTGTCGATGACTTTTGTTTTCAAATTATTGTTAATAATTTTAAAGTAACAAAAAATGTGGAATTAGATATTCATTTTCTTTTGATTTTCTTTATTTTAATATTTTGATTTAAATATTTGTTCATTATTTTGGAAATATTGTTAGTATCTACGAGGGGTAGTTGTGGAATTGCACATTTATAAAATTATTTGCACATTTTATTAAATTATTTTTTGTTATTTGTTAAGTATTATTGGGTGCTTAACTTAACGTTAGGACCTTTTTGAAGATTTGTAAAGGCAGTTGGTTTTTGTGTGGCGTAAAAATCAAATAATAATAATAATTTTTCCGGGAAATTTTTCTTTTTTTTCTTTTCCCTTATTCCGAACTATTTCGAAAAGGGGAAAATTTTCCCCGGGAAAAAGCAGGTATTATGAAAGTCAAATAAAGGGAGAACGTGACAAAAAGTTTTGGGAAAAAATTTGTCAGAATATTATAAGAGAGTTGTGCTTGAAAATTTAAGTATTTGCAATTTTTTTAACTTTAACCACCCAAAATTTCTTAGGAATCTTTGTATGAATCATCTGCTTGTCAATAATTTCACATGAAATGCAAAAAGGTGCTTTACAATCAAAAAATCTAAATATAGTTTTTTATTGATAACGCTACTACGTTCAAGCGTATGCCTTTAGAAATTTTTAGCCTTCTTTTTCAAAAAAGCAGTTTTCTTAGAAAAGTTCAAAAATTCATGACATCAAGTAATTTTTATTCAGCAGTCAAAAAGGCCTAACAATATGCTAGGCCATTACAAACTAATAGCTTTAAAGTCTCACATTGATATATTTCTACGGGTGTTATAGTGTTTTATAGTTACCAAGCTATTAATTACTTATTTTGTAAAAATAAAGTATGAACTAAAAATTTCTCTTTTACTTCCTTATTAGCGCTCATAGTGGGTAGACACAATGAAATCCATTTACGCAACGCATTTCTCATTCAGATTGCATGTTTTGACGTACACACTGTAATCAACAATAAAATCATAAACGAAATGTCAGTTCTGGTATACACTGCGAGAAAAGTACGGTTGGAAAAATGGATTGTAATATATATACTTATAGCTTGCTTGTTTTCAATTAACTAAACAGATAAAAGCTTGAAATCACGATACAGACAGCGCAGTCTGCAACAGTGCAATCTCAAACTATCTAAATATTTTGATGTTGATGAAATCTCGAATGCACAATAAAATCCACAATGAATTTTGACATATTGCGTAAATGGATTTCAATGTGTGTACCCACTATAAAAGCATTTGTAAATCTATTTGAATAACATCATTTAATGAATAATGAGTGTAAGCAAAGGAACTTTGATTAAAAAATCTAATGAATTTTGCAAGTTTTCTTCCAATTTTAACATATCCCAGGTCAAATTTTGAAAAGAAGTATATCTTTGCACCTTTATTAGACGGTGCAATAAAAATTTAACAAAATCGATTACGCAGGACAGATTTTAAACAAATTAAATATACAAAAAAATATTTCTCTGATTTCTTCACATATTTTTAGAGGTGTCTAACTTCTGAGGAACTTGCTTCCCTCAACTAGGTCAAATCATATTTGGCCGAACAATCTAAACTACATTCTCTGGCGTCAAAAGACGCTACTAAACGGCAACGTTCAGAAGAAGAGGAGAAGAAGTAGGGTTAACAGCTTGGGACGAAATGTCTGAAGCCCCATAAATCAATGGATAGATCCTACAGTGAGGCGGCCAAAGGTCATCTCACACGGGCTATCATTGATAGGAGTGACCCTGATTCCCGGGAAAACTGGGAACTAGTACGGAAGAAGCTGATGGGGGTGTTCTGGAGAGTCCTAAGGGAAAACCCAGGCCCTTCTTCTCAGTCCGACGATGCTAGATGGTGTCGCCGGCGTGTTTAGCTTATGGCCTGCTGAAACGAGCGATCGGTCTTGCTTCTAAACATCCGATAAGAAGTAGATCCTGGAGATCATCTGTTGCGGAAACCCTGACATCCCTTCACATGAATAGATGGTTTCCAGAGTCTCCGCATCGGATAGCTTATCCAGGAGTGTTATAATCCTGCTGAATAAGGAATCTTTGTCACCTTTACGGAAGAAAGGTGGAAAGATCTACTACGGCTTCGAGTCGGTCTTTTTACAGGCCTACCGGGGAGACAGAGAAAAACTGGTTCAGGATGAGAAGAATCCTGCTCCGGAGGATATGTCTTGAGACGAGACCACTATACCTTTCGCAAAAGAAGATACACTCCTAGGTGATCTTCTTGATCGGGTAGACGAAGTGGTTAACGAGGACGCCCTCTTTGACTCTGACCAAGACGACGTCGACGTCACAGTCATCCCAGGAGACAACAATGGTGAAGGGGACTCAGGTTAACCTTGCGGAGAATCTTGGCATAATCACCAACGATCCCTGGTTTCATTCAGAAGCCATGTGGAAGCTGGACCAAAAGCGAACAGGAGACTTTAAATGTCTTGATGGACGTGGACTTTCCGGACAGTCTTCATATGGGGAAGCGTCACGCGGGCAACTCATACTCTTATACTGAGTCCTAAATTCCAATTACGGAGGGGCTGAGGTAGGCATTGGGTAGCTTTTCCCCATACAAATCTCCTGGCCCGGATGGCATTATTCCTGGCGAACTTCAGAAGAATGCTGATTTAGTGATTTCTTGGCTGATGGTTATTTATGAGGAATGCTTGGCATGGTCTTATATTCCTGAGTCATGGACCGTATGCAAGGGTAGGGTGGTATTTATTTAAGGGAAGTAAAACCACTCATACGGGTCCAAAGGACTTCGGCACTTGTGGCGCTGAATGTTCATGGGTCCGTTATCAACTTAATAGGGAGACTCTCGACTAACAGGGTCATTATATCAACTATGGGTTCAGCCGCCATCTATATAGATCGCTGAAATTCCTGTGGA
This sequence comes from Wohlfahrtia magnifica, assembly GCA_023159175.1. Lineage (NCBI taxonomy): Eukaryota > Metazoa > Arthropoda > Insecta > Diptera > Sarcophagidae > Wohlfahrtia > Wohlfahrtia magnifica. The sequence goes on from JAKWBJ010000117.1 coordinate 7,036, forward strand.
ATTTGACCGTCAACACTCTGCTCGTGAGACTTGACTCTAATCGTTTCAAGACTGTAGCGTATGCGGATGATGTTGCTGTGGCTGTTTCGGGAAAATTTCTTGACACACTGTCACAGCGCCTGCGAATATTTCTGGGCCTTCTTAGTCGGTGGGGCATTGTCAGTGAGCTGAGCGTTTACCCAGGAAAGACGGAATTGGTACTGACAGGTACAAAGTTCCGTCATTTTATCTACCGCGTCTGCACGGGGTTCAACTGCGGCTGTCGGATTGCGCGAAGTATCTGAGAGTAATCCTGGACTCCAAACTATCCTGGCTGTGAATACGCGTGCGAGGACGGTGAGGGCGAACGTTGCGCTGTACTCTTATCGTAGGGCCGTTGTGACGTCCTGAGGTCTGAATCCTAGGAATTCCCATTGGTGGAGGTTTTCGAGAAGTCCACATATAGCAGGATCTTTGACATGGTTCTGCGAAGTTTATCACTGGTGATTACAGGTGCGCTTAGGTCCACTCCTTCGAGGGTCATGTTTGTATTACTGAACTGTCTTTCAGTGTACCTGATGGCTAAGCAGATGGCGATCATATCTGCGATAATGTTGAAAATGGCGGGGGCATAGTCTGAGAGGGATTACGGGCATGCGACCATCATTGGGTATTTGAATACTATCCCTGACATAATAGATTACTGTACATCCAAACCCTTCTTAGATAGAATGTTCTCCGTGCGCATCTCACCAGAACCGGGTGTAATTACCGGAGAGTATCCTTTAAACTGGCGGACCACTGCAGTATCGTTTAGTCGGAGGTCTCGGCGATAAAGGGGATAGCCGACTGGTTGATGTACTATAGGGTATATGATGTTGATGTCCGGATGTGTACGGATAGTCAGGTCAGGGCACTCTTCGGTATCTACTCGACATTACGAATTGTATGTGAATGCCGGGTATCTCTGAACTAGATGCCGAGACATTCAGACCTAGTGATTATCTGGGTAAGGGGTCACTCTGACATCCGGGTGAACTGTGTGGCTCTCTCCTTGTTAATCAGGAGACTGATCACTTGGTTGGAATGCCATCATCCTCTTGCAGACTTCTGGTTGTGCGATACATGTTGGACAGAGCACAATTGCGGTGGGAAAGTGAACATACAGACAGATCTGGTCCTTGTACGATCGGGCTCGCTCGGAGTCTATCATGAGGATCCCGCATCATAGGCCGCGAATTCTGGTGGCTGTCATTACTGGGAACTGAGTGGCTGGTGCGCACGCCAAGAGATTATGCCTACCGTTTTATGACAACTGTAGGATTTATCAGAATGATGAGGAGGAGAAGACTGTTGAGCATTTCTTGTGCAAGTATCCAAAACTTTCGAATAATAGGACTGCTTTCCTTGGTTGTCCGTTTCTGCATGCCATATTTGACCTGGCTGATGTGAGTATCAGTGGAATTTCTTCTTTCGTCGGTGGTTCAGTTCGAACCGGGATGTGAACATGTAGGTCGCTTGGACAATACCTATTTTGGGCATCACAGTGGGATCAATATTGGACCCAAGTGAGCTGGACCAGTGTCTGTCAACCTTTCGTAACAAACTAACTAACCCCACTTTTGCATTTCATGTGAAAATATTGACAATCAGGTGGTTTATACAAGAATTCCTAAGAAACTTTTTATTTGGACGATACCTATTTTGGGCATTACAGTGGGATCAATATTGGACACAAGTGAGCTAGACCAGTATCTGACTACTCTTCGTAATTAACTAACTAATCCCCCTTTTGCATTCCATGTGAAAATGTTGACAATGAGGTTATTTATACAAATTTTCCTAAGAAACTTTGGGTGAGTAAAGCTATAAATTTTATGCAGAGCATAAGAACACGTGTGAATTGAACGTGAGCAATTGTGTTATGAAATGAACACCATTGTTTTAATGGTAAATACAATATCAAGCAGATGGAAACTATATTGTAGCAGTATTAGTGAAATTTTTATGTATGTTGCCATAATTTTGTTGACTTTTTTTTACCTAAAAATTTTAATGAAAAAAAAAATGATTTTCAAGTGAAAAAACTGCACAGACTTAAAAAAGTACAAAGAAAATATACATACAGTGGCTCCAACCCAAATTCGGACACTATAGCAAAATATTTGCGATCGCTTAAAAATCATACATTTCCATTATTTTTAAAGAAATGTAGTTATTTCCTTATTTGCGTATATCTTTCACGTATAAAAGGAAAAACCAACTCAGAAATTTATTAGTTGTACGTAAAATTGAAGTTGAAAACGCTTTGAAAGTCAAAATAAATTACACAAGCCAAACTCGAACAGTAACTTTTATGGGTTAATAACTGCAACTCTCTAATTTCAATGCGGGCAACTTCGCTGATATAATTTACATATTTAGAGGAAAACCATTTTCGAAAATTATACAGAATAAGCGGAACTAAAATCAAGAAGATACTAGACAACGGGGACAAACTAGTGTCGAAGTAAGAAAGCTTATTATTGGGCATAAAACGTTTCCGAATCAATAAAACGTTTTTTATCCTTAACCTTCCTAAGTGCTCCAAATCTTGCTGCTATTGCAGAAAGTGACATTGGTAAGAAAGCAAGGAACTTGCCTTACAGAGTTGGTCTTGATGGTAGAAGAGCTAGACAAGAATCTCTTATTAGTAAGCGCAATCAAACCAAAAGACTTAAATTTGCAATAATATCAAAATAAGGGTTTTTCTTTTTGGAGAAATGTTATGTTTACCGACGAAAGCAAATTTAACGTATTTTGGTCGGATGGTAAGCCAACAGTATGGAGGGGATAAAATCAAAATATGTGGATAAGCTTGCTCTGGATAACGGTTGGTACTTTTACCAAGATAACGGCTGCTAATGGCTGCTATATAATGTGTCACACGTCATGGAAACACCATCCTAGAGCTCCGACATAAATCCTATTGAAAATTTGTGGGAATATATCAATATAAAAGTTCAGCATCAATCGGTTTCCAGCAAATCTGAGCTAAGAAGGGTATTATTAGAAAAATATCAGCTGGTTACTACCAAAAATTGATCGAATCTGATCGAAAGAGAATCCAAATGGTTATAAAAAACAAGGGTCTGTACACAAAATATTAATTTTATAACAATAAGTAATATTCTCAGACATTTATTTAGCCGTCCGAATTCCGCTTGTGTAACTTATTTTAACAAATTGAAGTCTTTACAGCTTATTTCTACTTACAACTACTGCATTTTAATTTTGTTTTCTATTCTTAATATATATATAATAAAAAATTAAACAAAAGCTTTCCTTAATTACTTCTTATGAGTTTGATTTTTATCAACAAAATCAGTTTATTGTAGTGTCCCAGTTTGGCATGTAGTCACTGTACTCATATCAAGTACGTTCTGTAAACCGAAAACGAGCGAAATTGAACTGAAAAATGAAAAAGGTGAAAGTAAACCTCACCACAGTTATGCTAAGCAAATGGGGTGAAATTATTACTTTGGAAATTGTAATTAAAATAACAGAATTGAAAGCAAAAAACTAAAATGTTAAAATCTGAAAAATTTTCACAATTGACAGAAAACATAAAACTTCAAAATTGCTCAATGCTCAAAAAAATGCAAAATACAGATAAATCTGCACACTTGGCAACGCTGTGTATGTGTCACACCGACAATGCTGAAAGCAAAATCAAAAAATTTAGATATTTTTATGCTTGAAACAGCTGATTGAAAGTGTGTGATATTGCTTGATCAATTTTCATTTTTTCTGTAATTTTATAGCATCAGCAACATCGGAGAACGAACAATTACCATATATTTTTTAGAATTTTGTCGCATAAAAATGGCGGTTGGAAGTATATCGTTTTTGCCTGCGCTTTGGGATGTAAAATGTTATGATTTCATCAACAAGGATCAGCAGTACGAAGTTTTGATGGACAATAACAACGAGAAAAATCTAAATGTGGATAACATTTAATGCCTGGCCATTGATTGTGCTGTGTGAGTTGGTGCATTACATTCAGTGCTGGCACTGAAAAAAATGTTAATTATACCAAATTGGCAACCAAATCGATAAAATTCTACCAACTTTTAAAAACCATTTAAAAAATATATCAGTGATATGAATAACAAACTTGTACTCACATTTTTACATGTGTTGATATACTTTTGTGAAAAAACAGTGTTCACCCTCATTTTTACAATTTAATTTTTACTTCAGTTTTTTAAAATACGATATTTTTAAGCATATTATGTTGTTTTACTCCAAAAAAATTGCGCAACAAAAATTAAAGTTGCTTCATATTTGCCGCGTTGAAAAAAGTTTATAAGAAAATAATCCTTAAAGAATATTTTTTGTATTCGGTTTCATTTTCTTGTTCATAAATAACAGCATATAATGTTCAAGAAATAGATTTCACTAGATCTGAATGAGATTTTCTACCATTTCTCGTTTTTCGAATTTGATAATCAAAATGCTCCCGAAATTGCTGGATTGGGTTTTAATTAGGGTAGTAGGAAGAATGCCACTGTTGCTTAGAAGTGAGAAAGAGGAACCATTCGATGACTTTTCTTCCAAGGGCCTTGCATACCTAATTTCTTCAAATTAGTTACCAAATTGTTTTCTGAATTTGTATGAAAACAACCGTTCCGCCATACATTTCTACGCTAGGTTTAACTAACCTCCACCGGGCTTCACTATGGATATAAAATTTTGTTCTGAACGTTCTTCTCTTTTGGTTTTCAATATTTTTATGAGTGTTTTCTGACTAAACATATGAAATTTGATTTCATCGCTAAATAGAACGTCGTTCCAGAAAGAAATATCTTCGGCTTTATATTTTTTACATAATCAAGAAGTCAATTCTAAATTACTGCGGGAATAACACACTTTTTCATAAAAAATCTAGTATAGAAACTATTTGCGTGTAGTATTGGCTCTAACGCTATAATTTTTTCTGATAATTTTACATCTCTTTTTGACGGATGTTTCTTTACATCATGCAGAAGAGGCAGTATTTTAGGCTTATTTAAATTTTTCGGTCGACCACCACCCCGGAAACCTTATAATTAATTGAATTTTTTGAGTATATTTTTTTCACAGTTTTCAAAGCCTTTTTAAAAGTTTTGCCATCATTGATAAATTTTATTACAAGTTTACGAATATCAATTGAAGTTAGTTCACCTACTATTCAAAAAAAGTTCTTTTATGTTTACCCTTTATAAATAAATACTTAATATTAATCACTAATAATACTGTTACAAAAATAAGGTTGGGCATCTCAGCGTTTATTACATCGCTAAAATAAGTAAACAAAAGCTGCAGGATAACTATACGTACTGTCTACAAATAGCGTTGCTGTTGTGACACTAAAGTATCACTTTTGACCCTTTTTCATGCCAATGACACTTTTTGAGTAAAGTTCCAAAATTCCTCACGAAAATTCTCAGTGCACCCTTTTATACATGTATGTGGTATATATACATAACATGCATGAGTTTTGTAAACATATGTATACATAAAAATTGCATTTGATGTTATTATCACAACAACTGACTTTTATGCAACTGTTATTTTTATACATACCTATTTTTTCATATAAAGTTTAACAATTGTGTAAAATGAGCTGATGATCAACTGCGATTATGCCCTGATTTATGTATGTGTTTCGGCTTAAGTTTTAACAGCAAGAAGCTTTAATATATTTTTTTAGTAGATTTCCATTTAATTTTGTAGTTTCGCGTGCCATCCATATACACATATGTATATTCATATTTGCAACAAAATAAATGCAATTGGACAAATAATTATTACATTCCCAACTATCTAATTATATTAACTTACGTATAAAAATATATTTGTTTGTTTGTGGTTAAATCAAAAAGAATATATGAGCAGCAGGCTTCATTAAGCAATATAGAAAACCATAAGAAAATTGCCTAACATACATACATATATAATCGCTGGTATTAAAATTTTAGTTGAAGAATTTTTGAGTAAAGTCTTTTTAAGCGATGAAAGTAGGAGTATTATATTTAAGTGTGACGAAAACAAAAAGTTAAAAAACTAAAAGTTCCGGCATCAAAACTTGGCTTGACGGCTTCATTCTACTTATTAGTCACCTGACATAAGTCCTACAGACAATTAATTTGATAAATTTATTGCAATAATTCTTTTGTTTTTTAAATCATAAATAAAATTATTCGCGTTGTTTCTGCTGTTGCTGTTAAGTTTTTATAGTGACTAATCAGGGCTGCCAGATAAAATTTCCAGAAAATCGTCATTTTTCCGATAAATTTATTTATTTATTTAAAAATATCGTCATTTCAGTTTCGAAAAATCGACAAAGATATCGTAAAAAAAATCGAGTTTTTATTACATATAATAGTACATATAATAAATTACATATCTTTAATGGGTGCCAAATCAATTAAGTCCACTTTTAGAAATTTATTAGATAGTAATGTGAAATATGTAGTTTATTATGCATTTCATACACAATTTGGTGCTTATTTTGTTAAAAAAATTCACATATTGTTCTTGGATAAATCTATGTTTTTTTTTTGAGGTTATTTGGCAGCCATATAGAAAGCATCGATATTCTGTTCGCATTTGTTCTTTCTATACTACTAATTACCTCGCTTCAGTTACTACTTGTAGGCCAATCCTTACTCTTTATTAACGTTGAGCTCAATCAAAAATCCGAAGAAATAAGCTAGTTGTCTCACCTACAAAGAGTTATTTATACTTTTAGGGCTGCCAATTTTTCATATATCAAAAAACGTCATTTTAGAGGTGAAAATCGTTAAACGTCATTTTGCCAAAATTTTGGTAAAAAAAAACGTCAAAATGACAATTTATCGTCAAATCTGGCAGCTATGTAACTAATGCAGACATATATTGTAACTAATTGTGTAGACTTTTCTGATATTTTAAGTTTATAGAAAGACGAATGGCAACCAATTAACAAATTTTAATAATAGTAATATTTCAATTTTCAAACCGCAAAAATCTACCAAAATTCTATTTAGCCTCCCATTCTACCAAACGAAAATTAATCTACCAATTTTGGTAGAATTCTACCAACAGTGGCAGCAGTGTTTACTTTGCAAGAGAGTGGTGGCAACGATTATGGCAGAGCAGTAGAGAGAAGCCGAAAATCAAGGCGTTATGGCATGTACAGTGTGATCATATTAGCTTTTTTAAGTTCAATTTAGCTTTTTTATGTTCAATTTAGCTTCGAAATATTTCATTTAGCTTTTAGCTTTTTTCAAAAATTCAAATGGCTTCTTTAGCCTTTTCTGACATTTCAACAAGAAAGCACATGAGTTCGACAGAAAAGTTGAAAATATAAAAAATTCACTACAAAGAAAGGGTTATATGTTTATCTCTGAAAATGTTGCCTTTTGAAAATCTTTGGTATTTCTTAATTTTAAACGACGTTTAGTGACAAGGAATGGAAGAAGTGATATATTTTTTGTCAGAGAAGAAAATCCAATAAGTAAATAAACAAGAAATTGATTTGATTATAGATTTTTATGTCTCAGAAAGTGTTACTACCATAGTTATGAAATTTACTTTTTTTGATTTTGTTTCTTTGCTATTGTGAACTTAATCGCCTGTGTTGTGTTTATTATTCATATAAAATTTTTCCCATAAGTCGAACAAAAATAATACGATTGTGCCGATAACGCACTTGGAAAAATAACACTTCAATTTACATTTCTGGTCAATAGAGTTTTTTAAATCGTCGCTAGTGTTAACATTTATATTTTTTGAGTGAATTAGTACGGAGTATGAAAAAAGGGATAAAGGATGAGGATATTAAACGAAATATATCTTAATTAAAGTTTGATGCCAATAGGCATTTTTGATTCGCCGAAAATTGGCTGTGAATATTAAATTCATGCACCTTTGCATAAATATAAGTTAAAATATAAGCCAATGGCTAATAATAAAATTGCCTAAATAAATTCAAAATTTCCCAAAAATTTGTTTTACATCTTTATTTAAAACTACCTTTACTCATCTGGTATTGCCCTAGAACCTATATACATATATTATAAAAGAGATTAACATTCCCCTTTATTCCGATTCTATATGTTTGTTTTTATAAAGAAAATGCAAAGACGTTTTAAAAGAAAAAATACTTGTCATTTCAGACAAAAAGCCACAGTTTAGAAGTCTCCGATATCTAATAACAAATAAAAAACGTCCCCTACTGCATTTTTGTATGTTGGATTTATATATGTAATTGTGCCCTTAATTTCAACAAAATCGGTTTAGTTCTTTACGCGTGATTGGCTCATAAACGAACTAAATAAACAAAACTATTTCTTAGTTTCATTCGCATGCTTTAAAGTTTGCCAATTTAATAAATTTTTAATATTAAGTGACTACTCATATGACTTATTTGGCCCGTTTTCCCCCAGGTTCAATTTTGAAAAACAACATAGCCTATTTCTTTAACTGGATCTTCTTCTGTCTTAAAAATTTTAGCAAAGTAGGTTCAGTCATTTACGAGTGATTGCCATTTATTGAAAATTATTTTATTTGAATTCTTATTGAAATTTGTTAAATTAATAGTTTGAATTTTATGCTGACCAAATAGGTTTAAAAGTAATATCTAGTTTACCACCTAAACAATTGTTTTTACTTTGGATTTAAAGAAAACAATTTATATAGTGCTATATTAACCTTATCTAATATTCCGACTAAAAAGTATATGTTAAAAAACAATTTAAAATTTTAGCTTATTTTTTAGCCGAAAACAAAATTTTGTAGTCTTTTTTAGCTTTTTTTGAAGGCGACTTAGCTTTATGGTATTTTTTTATATTTTTTTTTTTATATAAGACCAGTACCCAGGGAATGGCCCCTACTCATCCAATGCATTGTGCTGGTACTAGGAAAATTGGTTATTGGAAGGAGGACAGAGGGAGTAGTGTTTATGGACATTAGGTTTAAATTTACTCATGCCGTAAGTGGCAGCAAATACTTTCGCTGGAAGATTATTCCACAACCGAACAGTGCGACCAAAGAACGAATTCTCCCTATAATGCGTTGTGCGATTTACTGGACAATCAACTACTACGTAAAAATATATGATTTTTAGGAATTAATTCCTTAATTTCGTTAGAACACATTCCGTTATTGTACCGATAGAACACGCCACATTGCAACGGTGCTCCAATGAATCGATAGAGTTGGCTACCCTACCGGTCTTGTAAATATTAAGGAGATCAAATGGAGTGAAGTATTTCTTGAAAAAAACCAAGGCACTTGAATGCTTCTTTCGACACTTCAAATATGTGATCATTCCAACGAACGTCACAGTGAATTCTCATGCCCAAAACATCAAGAGCATCTGATTCCTCAATATCCACATTACTCCTTGACACAAATGACAGCACACCACCATGTCCGTGTGTTAAAAAACAACATTGAGTCTTACGTGCAATAAAATCGACCCTGTTTGCACGACCCACTCGGAGACCTTCACTAGGTCGGTTGTGAGTGTGACCCCATATATAACCACTCCGACACAAAAAGCATTGAGTTTCGAAATGAGAGCCTCGTGCCAAACTCTATCAAACGCCTTTGAGATATCCAGAGCCACAACCTTACTCTCGCCAAAACCATGAATGGACTTGTTCCACTTCTCCGAGAGCAACGCCAGCACGTCACCAGTAGAACGGCCCTTTCGGAAACCGTACTGACGATTGCTAAGTAAATCGTTGGACTCCAGATATCCCAGAAGGTGGTGATTAATCATACTCTCCATAACCTTTGAGAGTGCGGAACAAACTGCTATTTGACGGTAGTTCTCAAGGTTACTAGCCTCGCCCTTTTTGGGGATTGGCGTTACATTAGAAACCTTCCAGCAAGATGGAAAAATACCGGCGCGATATGACGCACTGAAAAGGCGAGCTAATGGACGCGGAAGCGTCGAAGAGCACTGCTTCAGGAGCACTGCTTCAGGACCGTTGAGATTTGCAAGGACCCTTTTTACAGCACAAGCTCGAAAGAATATACTAGGCATAGTTACTGATACTCTTTCAAGTTCGGCAGTGGTTGAACGCTCTCCGGCAAGTGAGAATTACTTGCAAACATTTCAGCCAAAAGGTTTGCCTTTTTAACCGGGTTAGTGAATGTGTGGTCATTCTTTATAAGAGCAGGAACCGAACTAGCGTTGTTCCTCAGCCTTTTAACGAATGACCAAAAGTTTTTACTTCCCCGCGGAAAAGTAAGAACTTTAGCACGAAGGCGCTGCTCGAATAAAGCCTTTTCGCGTCTAAGTACTGCGGCACATGAAGATCTCGCCTATTTGCGATGCAAATCAGTATGAGCACATTTATTATTGCACCAATTTCTGAACGCTTCCTTTCTGGATCTGACTACCAATTTACACGTCTGATTAAATCAAGATTTGTTTCTAGGTTTAATCGAAAGCTTTTTGGATGGGATGAAAATATCCATCCCTAGCCTTATTATATTCGCTACCATTTCTGCCATGGCATCGACGTTTGAGTCAAGGAATCAAAGTTTCCAATTAAAATGCCCAAAAAAGTCGTTGAGCTCAGCCCAACAAGCATCCTCGTAGTTAAAAATAGAGCATTCCGTAGCCATGAGTGAAGCCTCGCGAAGAGCGGTGGACGAGAATGAGGCAGAAACTGTGCAATGATACGAATTTCGGAGAGGTGCAAGAACCTCAACTACATACTTTTCGGGGTGTGTAGTGAGGAAAAGGTCGAGGGTATTGTTGTGGTGCCCATCTCCACACGATATATGTGTAGGTTCATTCACTAATTGCGCAAGGTTATTGTGCGCGGCAAATAACTCAACGTGTTGGCCTTCTGGAGTTGTACGGCCTGAATGGCGTAGCCATGTGGTGGAAAGTTGCATATTGCAAAAGATTGTCCGGAGAAGCAGTACAAATGTTTCTGTTGTCATAATTTCAGCCATCGTTCGTTCGTGTGACCCAAGGTTAAGACAAAAAGGAAGGTGAAAAATGAAGGTGAACAATATGGTTCGTAGTGAGCCCGGACTGATTTTTAAAAGATATTTTAGTGAGAGCAAAACTTTAACGGCGTAAAAAACACAGGTTTCGAGTAATGCACAACTCGAGTAATGCACAACTCGAAACCTGTGTTTTTTACGCTTCGATATGCTATTTGTTGGTGATAGCGCCATTACGATGGGACGTTTCGACGAGGTTATCGGAATAGGCGACTTAGATTTTAAGGTCACCTTTTATGTTGTTGGAGAACGAAACGTCAACTATTCGATTGTGTTAGGTAATAGTTTATTAAAGAGCGCCGATATAGCTATAACTAGCGGTGAGGTTACTTTAAGGATGCCAGTCGAAAAGAATTATCTGCTAGAGGACTTCTCGAGTCCTTGAACACTACGGATTACGATCTAGCTATCCCAATTGACCTTGAACATTTACACGAACCTATTAAGGACCGGGTACTAAGATCCGTCAGAGAATTTACGCCTAAACGGGGTACGAAGAGCCCAGTGACGATGAACCTTGTTTTAAAAGATGATATTGCAGTTTTTCATCGACTCCGACGGTTACCACGTACCAATCAAGTTATAGTTGAAAACCAAATAGCGGAATGGTTAAAAGTCAAACTACAAAGTGGAACCGTATATACGACCCAAGGTCTTTGAAATGGATTCTTCCATGTACCTTTAGAAGTTTCATTCAGAAAATACGCTGCCTTCGTAACTCATAATGGCCAGTTCGAGTTCCTGTATACCCCCTTTGGAATTAACAACTCACCAGCAGTATTCACTCGTTTCATTTCAGCCGTTTTTAAAGATTTAATACGAGAAGGTATGATAATCGTATACATGGACGACATTATTATTCACGTCAAGGATGTAATGAACGGCCTTAAGTAGTTCTAGACGGTGTTAAAGATATCAGAGGCAAACGGTTTGTGTATAAAATGGGAGAACTACCAAATGCTACAAACAACGGTTCAATTCCTTAGTTATGTTATTCAGAACAGTGCAATGAAATCATCTAAGGAGAAGCCGTAGAGAACTTCCCAATCCTCACCAATCGAAAGATGTTGCAAAGGTTTTTAGGACTTACATTTTATTTTAGAAAGTTCTTCGAAAATTATGAGATAATTGCTAAGCCTTTAAGCGACCTGAAGAATGTTAAGTTCCAAGTTAATGACGAAGTTTTATTGTCATGTCAACAATTAAAAGAATCTCTTATAAAAGCTTCTAGTCTTGAAACTGTATGGCCCAGATGCAATCACGAAGTCCACGCAGACGCTAGTAAATACAGGTACGGGGCAGTGCTATTGCGAACAAGATTTACACCTAGTACAATATATAAGTAGCCAAACGAAGCCTTATGAAAAAAATACCACTTCTATGAGTTCGAAGTATTGGTAACTGTGGAGTCACTGAAAAATGGAGAGTTTATTTGCTGGGCATATCGTTCAAGATTGTGACGGATTGCAATGCCTTGAAATGACCACAAGTAAAAAAGACGTACCTGCCAGAATATCAAGATGGGCCATGTTCATTCAAATGTTCTCGTACCTCATCCAGCAAGCAAGCGATGAGTGCACCAAGGCTATCAGAGCGGTCATGGAACACGGCAAATACGAAGACTACTACATGCAAAATGGGGTGCTGTATAAGGATCGAACGAAGAATCTTATAGTAGTGCCGGTCCAGTTAGAAGAGATTATAAAACTGGTGCACAATCATGGTCATTTCGGCATCTCTAAAACACGCGAATTAATCGAGAAGCAGTATTACATAACAAGATTATTAGCAAAGGTTCCAAACGTAGTGAAAAGCTGCATCAAGTGCATTATCACCGAAGCAAAGGCCGGTAAGAAAGAAGGCTATCTACACCCAATTGATAAAGATGATCGAACCTTAACCACCTATCACGTCGATCATGTTGGACCGATAGAATTGACGAAGAAGGCCTACAATCATTTGTACGTGGTAGTTGATGAGTTCATGAAATTCGTTTGGCTTCATCATTGCTTAGAGAAGCAAGCTTCTATCTTCGGCAATCCCCCAAGAATTACTATCGATCGGGGAACAGCTTTTACGTCCCAGGCTTTTAAGACATACAAGAGAACATACAACACTTGACAATAACAACGAGAGTGACATGAGGAAATGGCCAGTTGGAGCGAATCCATAAGTTAGTCATACCAATGTTTGCAAGAATTAGTACAAACACGTACGACGCGTGCAAATGTTGGTAAACTCCACGTCTCCGAGAAGCATCTGGGTATCGCCTTTTAAACTATTAACTGGCGTGGAGATGAGATTGCCTAATTTTCCCGACCTTCGTGAGGTATTAAATGATGGAGCTGTTCGCATTTTTATTAAAAAAAAGGAATTAGTTGAGAGCAGAAGCTAGAATGAACAGTAAAAGAAAGCCCGAAGCCGAATATAGCCTGAACGAGTTGGTTGGCCTCATGGAAGATACGACGTCGAAATTGTTGGCTGCCATGAGTGTCCCAATAGAACGACTACGGTGGCGGAGTTCATGAAGCGGTGGCAATCCGAGTCGTATTGCCGTGAGGAGGGGCGAATGTAGGGTGGCAGCCTAATTCGAATCTGCCTAACATTTACTTTCTTAGGATACCGAACAATTTACTATAAAGTGTACTTAAGTGGCGTGATGTAGGTTAAGAATGCACTCAGTGAAAACACCTATTATTTCTTCTGTACGATTTTAAATGACGCATGGATATTATACGTTCTGATAGTCTTACGAATTTTTTTTTAATATTTCAATGGGATAAATTACAATTGTTCCATATTTTGTGATAAATAATAGCACACACAATATAAAAATAGCAATTTTAATAATTTCTAAAATATAAATGGCCTTAAATGAATGAATGCCTTTTCAAAACCATATTGTACAATCTTAAGTGACATACACTACAAGCTATAAAAGATTTTATAAACATTAACAGTGTATGTAATTCTTTTTAGATTTGTTGAAAGTTTGATTGGTTTCTAAGGATATACATAGATTTTTCGTGCGCTACACAACAAAGAGCGGACATCTGTCGACGTGCTAGAGGTGGACATCATATTCCATTATTAATTCCTATACTTCTATTTTATATTGGTATGAATAAAACTGAATTTGTCAAAAAAAATTCGTTTTGAAGCTAATTTACTTCCTAACCTCAAATTTTCCCGCCCTTTATTTACGACGAATGTGTAAATGTATGTACGTACATAAATAACTGAAAATAATAATAAAAAAACGTCAGAGAAATGTTTTTTTTTTTTAATTTGTACCGAGTGATTTTTTAAGACTTTCGGTTTTGATTTAAAAAAACACATAAAATTTACAGAAATTCATAAAATCTTTATTTGATCTATGTAATAATTCAATATTTAAAGATGGTTTCATGTAAATATTTACCACGGCTACGCCTTAAATGGTTCACACACTGAGTCCAATTTTGGCATACTCTGTCTAACATATCGGCCGGTATCTCACGAACAAATTCTTAAACATTGGTTTCCAGTGACTATTAACATAGACCTACAAAAAATAATCTAATGGCTTTAAATCGCACGAACTCGGCGGCCAATTGTCCGGCCCGAACTCGCTTCTCAATTTCGCTTGTTTTATGGCTTGTGGCACCGTCTTGTTGAAACCACATGTCAGCCAAGTACAACAAAAAAAATTGTAATCATCGCACAGTAGAGCTCGCTATTCTCAGTAACGTTCCTACCTTCGTCGTCTTTGAAAAAGTATCCCATAATCCACATCATTTTTTGCTATGCATTGTCAGTTCTTACAATCCTTTTGGCTGCACTTCACAATAACTAAGGCAATTGTTTGTTTACGTATCCAGTTAACAAAAAATGAGATTCGTTGCTGAACACAATTATGCACGATGCACTTCCTTAACCGAGCATGAATTTGGTAATGAAATTCAATAATGTGAAATCGTTCATCGTTTGTAAGTCGATTCATGGTTAAATTGTAGACCAAACTGAACATGACAGTAACATGTTACGCGAAAACAGCTGAGCTGCCAAAAACAGTGTTTTCAAAAAGAAAATTGCTAGAAAATTACACGCTATATAATATTATTTGGTTTCAAAAGCGAATATTTGTTCACATCAAGATAGGGTTTCCGGTAATCCGCTACAATTTGAACTATCAATTGCTTTTCTTCTTCATTCTTGGATAATACTAAATTAAAACCTTCCTGAGCTTAACTGCTCGTTCTGACGAATCATTTACAACTTTCATATTTTGAACGATATTAAGGCCAACGTTAAAACTAGGTTCATTTTCCCAAATTTGGAATCTTTGTTCAAAAAAGCCGTTGGAATACCAAAACTTTGAAAAAAGTGATGTGATTTTTGCCATAAAATACAAATATTCAATATTCTTGTTAAGATACCATATTGGCTTATGGCGTGAAAAGTTACGACCAGAGTTTTAACTCGGAATTAGTAGGACTATTCAGAGCTTGAACCATAAACTTTTTCAACTCATATGATACCTTCGGATTAAAGAAGATCAACACTGCTATTTCTGGAGTTAAATACCTCATGTGGTTACTTAAGTGGCTTAGTGACGTACAACTTATCTTGTCATCAATACTCTTATAATCATGCAAGTCTTTAAGCAATTTACATCCTACAGAGTGCTTATGCTTCAAAAAAAAAAAAAACCCTAATACTGTTTAATTTCGTTTTAAGTTCATTTCAAAATAAATATAACTTCAGACAATAAATAGCTTTCAGCATTCAACGAACATGAAGAAATGATTCAGGCTTTTTAAGGTAAACCAAGAAACACTATACTCAATTGAAGAAGTTCTTTATAATCTTCAAGTCGTTGTTTTATTGCTTCAAGACTTTGAGATGCAAATTTAATAATTTCAAATATACTATCAATTGCATCGCTCACTTTCTGATTTTCAATTTCAGTCATAAAGTTTATTTTGGTTCTAAGTCTGCTTAGTAATTAAACAGTAGACCCTGATGATTTTGACCGTTTTTTTTTTTATCGCAAACACTTCTTAAAATAATTTTATTGATGTGATGACGGCATGGTTTATATAAAAGGTTCCTTCCGATCGCTTGCTTCCTGAAAGAAAAATTAGAGTATTTAAAAAAAGGATAAAAAGCTTTATTTAAAACTCATTAAATTTAAAATATTTGTATCAAGGCTTCTAAACTATTACCAGAATATATGCACATATTAATACTTTACTTGCTGCCGCAATATTTAAAATCTAATTCCACATAAGTTTTTATAATCAAAATGCTTGTAACAAATCATTGCAATTACCATAAATTTAACAAAGTTATAGCAAAAATATTCTACCACTATGGTATTCTAAAGCAAATAAAAAATATATTTTTTGATTATTTTACCAACAGCGCTCACCTTGAGAGGCGATGCGCCATACCTTCTCTTTATCCGAAGCCTATAACTTTTTCAAAACGTATTTTTATACAAAACCACACATCTTAGGGGGAGTTACGGTCTCTAACTTGAAAAAAATTTCTTCCATACATCCAAAGACCATTTTAATATACATATATAGATAGATACACGTGTCGTTGAAATTGTATTTAATGTCTTGAGCATAAAAACGCACACATGTGTGACAATTTTTTCAGTTTTTGTGAAAGCCATAAATTAAGCCCAAATTAGAATTACATCTTTATTTTATTCTTATACTCATTTTCATCCATAACTAAGACCATGTGCTTGGTATCCAGTGTTACCGTTGGAAATTTCGAAAAAGTGTAATAAAAAGGGTATTTGAGAAAAAAGGGTTAAAAAAGGTATTTTTAAGTAAAATAGGGTCAAGTTTTTCGTTAAAAAAATAAAACTTATTTAAATTAAAAAATACGAATTTTACCAGTTAGTTAAATACATTAAATTTAAGTAAAAGTAATTAACATACTTAAATGCTTAAACTAAAAAACAAACCACAGATCCATTCAAATATTAGCTATATTATCAAAAAGAAAGAAATTACTTTTACAAAAGCTCTTGACAATGTTTATCACTTTTAAGAAATACTTTTTCTACATTTTGTAATTAATTCTTTATTTGGAGTCCATTATTCCAGCAAATTGAGAGAGGAAAGCATGGATCCACAAGTTTAAATTTTAAGTTAAACTAACGAAAGTTTATTTTGAGTCAGTGATAGTTTTAAAAAATTCTTTTAGCGGAAGCACTACTAGAAGACAAGGTAAATATATATGTCTGTAACAATTTTTAATATACAGTCGCCCGGGAAAGTTTACATATCCCCTCGAAAACTGGATTTTACATTGAACTATAAGGTTTGGACTTTCAAAAACGATATAATGTAAATCTACGCGACAAGTAAAACAAAAGTATATTATAAAAAAAAAATTAAAATACAATTGTGATACTTAAGTGTCTTACAGCCTTGTTTGTTTTTAACTGCACTTATTTGTACTATGCTATCCAATTTATCAAATAAATTGTCTGTGGGCCTTGTGTCAGGTGACTAATAAGTAGAATTAAGCCCTCAAGTTTTGATGTCGGAACTTCTAGTTTTTTCAACTTTTTGTTTTCGTCACACTTAAATATATTACTCCTACTTTCATCGCTCACAACAAGTTTATTCCAAAATTCTTCAACATAAAATTTTAATACCCACGATTATATATGTTAGGCAGTTTTCTTATGGTTTTCCTGCTGCTCATCTATTCTTTTTAATTTAATCACAAACAAAAAAATATATTTTTATATACAAGTTAATATAATTAGATATTTGGGAATGTAATACTTGCCCATTAGCATTTATTTTGTTGCAAATATGAACATATGTATGTGTATATGGATGGCACACGAAACTATAAAATTAAATGGAAAGCTATTAAAAAAATATATAAAAGCTTCTCGCTGTAAAAACACATACGTAAATCAGGACATAATTGCAGTTGATCATCAGTTCATTTTACACAATTGTCAAACTTTATATAAAAAAAAATAGGTATGCACAGAATATGACAGTTGCATAAAAGTCAGTTGTAGTAATAATTTGAATATAATTTTTATACGATATACAAGGTGCGCTTCAAAATGATAAGGTCACCTTAATATTTGCTCAATTCATCCAAACTGTAAAATGTTATGTATGGTCACCTTATTCAAAAAAATTCTATGTTCATATAAGTGAATCATAAGCCGGTTTTGCTTTTAGAGATGTAACATTATATTATGTTTATTTAAATTTATGTAAATAAGTGCAGATTTCAATTAATCTAATCAGAGGGTATCACAATTGTTATTTTTTTTTGTTGTAATAATTTATAATTTAAATAATATCTGCGCGGTATGGGTCGCGTGAAACCTTTGTCACCTTATGAACAATGACAAATTGTGGCACTTCATGAACAGGGATTGAGTATGCGTGTAAAGGCGAAAAAACTGGGACGATCCTTGTGTGTTGTGCTAAATTTTCTCAAAAACGGAGAAAATTATGGAAAATTAAAAAGCACGCGTCGTCCAAAGATTCTGACTTCCCGTGAAACTCGGTCAAAAAGGGATACATTAAAAAAGGGTTACAAAAAGTATCATTGGCGTGAAAAAGGGTTAAAAGTGATACTTTAGTGTCACAACGGCAACGCTGTTGGCAGCTTTTTCGCTAAGCTTCTCGCATTTGTTTCTAATGCCTTGAAGCCCATTATTTTTAAAGCCAGGTTGAAGAAATTTGATTGGTATCCACGAATTTAACGTGATACATTATTTCTTTAAAAAAGTATTCTGGGCTAAATATGTCACGGTAGTCAGCTGACAGTTAGTATTAGGGGTGCTACATGTAGCAAATTGGTATACGTGCCATCATAATACTGGACTGTGGGAAACGCGACTATGGCTTCCTAGTGGCGGCGACAGGTAACGGATACTTGGCAGGGATGTGCGGTCGAGAATATGACTAATGGTCACTTGTCACGGACATATATTCCTGCCCAGTCTCCGGCTAACATAGTCGGGTGGAGAGACGGTCACTCTCATAAATCAAAACCTCAAATCCAATGGTGGAATAGCTAATGCAGATGGATGAATAGCTGTGGGCTAGTCAGTCGCTATTATACGGACTCGCATCATCTGCTGTCAGTGATGTTGAGCAGACAGTATGTGGTAGTGGTACTGTTGAGCAACCATCTGGTTCTTCGGCTGCAATTGTGCAATCAGAATTTCAACTCTTGATGGCCAGAGGCAATCAATGGATACAGAGCAGGTTACCAAATGGATCAACTTTGTACGATCTTCACTAAGAGATGCGACGTGGTGCTCTGACTCTGAGTACGGCACTCTCACTCTAGTAGAAGATGTTGTTAGTTCGCGACTAAGAAGTCTGGCAAAACTGTGTTAGGATAACGCCTGGACGACCCCAAGCTACGAACAAAGGTTTTGCTAAGCTTACGTTTGCTGAACGCAGGAGTTTCCGTTTTGCTCTGAAGACCTGCTCGCTACGAGAGAGCAGGCTCTTGGGAAGGCGAAAAGTCAAATCGGTGGGGTTGAGGAGGTGAAACGTTCTCGTTCTAACAAACTAGCCGTTCCTGCTCAGACTAGATATTGACCCTGTCGACGTCTTTAAGAACCCCCTAACCATTGAGCGGAATGGTTAAAAGTCAAACTACAAAGTGGAACCGTATATACGACCCAAGGTCTTTGAAATGGATTCTTCCATGTACCTTTAGAAGTTTCATTCAGAAAATACGCTGCCTTCGTAACTCATAATGGCCAGTTCGAGTTCCTGTATACCCCCTTTGGAATTAACAACTCACCAGCAGTATTCACTCGTTTCATTTCAGCCGTTTTTAAAGATTTAATACGAGAAGGTATGATAATCGTATACATGGACGACATTATTATTCACGTCAAGGATGTAATGAACGGCCTTAAGTAGTTCTAGACGGTGTTAAAGATATCAGAGGCAAACGGTTTGTGTATAAAATGGGAGAACTACCAAATGCTACAAACAACGGTTCAATTCCTTAGTTATGTTATTCAGAACAGTGCAATGAAATCATCTAAGGAGAAGCCGTAGAGAACTTCCCAATCCTCACCAATCGAAAGATGTTGCAAAGGTTTTTAGGACTTACATTTTATTTTAGAAAGTTCTTCGAAAATTATGAGATAATTGCTAAGCCTTTAAGCGACCTGAAGAATGTTAAGTTCCAAGTTAATGACGAAGTTTTATTGTCATGTCAACAATTAAAAGAATCTCTTATAAAAGCTTCTAGTCTTGAAACTGTATGGCCCAGATGCAATCACGAAGTCCACGCAGACGCTAGTAAATACAGGTACGGGGCAGTGCTATTGCGAACAAGATTTACACCTAGTACAATATATAAGTAGCCAAACGAAGCCTTATGAAAAAAATACCACTTCTATGAGTTCGAAGTATTGGTAACTGTGGAGTCACTGAAAAATGGAGAGTTTATTTGCTGGGCATATCGTTCAAGATTGTGACGGATTGCAATGCCTTGAAATGACCACAAGTAAAAAAGACGTACCTGCCAGAATATCAAGATGGGCCATGTTCATTCAAATGTTCTCGTACCTCATCCAGCAAGCAAGCGATGAGTGCACCAAGGCTATCAGAGCGGTCATGGAACACGGCAAATACGAAGACTACTACATGCAAAATGGGGTGCTGTATAAGGATCGAACGAAGAATCTTATAGTAGTGCCGGTCCAGTTAGAAGAGATTATAAAACTGGTGCACAATCATGGTCATTTCGGCATCTCTAAAACACGCGAATTAATCGAGAAGCAGTATTACATAACAAGATTATTAGCAAAGGTTCCAAACGTAGTGAAAAGCTGCATCAAGTGCATTATCACCGAAGCAAAGGCCGGTAAGAAAGAAGGCTATCTACACCCAATTGATAAAGATGATCGAACCTTAACCACCTATCACGTCGATCATGTTGGACCGATAGAATTGACGAAGAAGGCCTACAATCATTTGTACGTGGTAGTTGATGAGTTCATGAAATTCGTTTGGCTTCATCATTGCTTAGAGAAGCAAGCTTCTATCTTCGGCAATCCCCCAAGAATTACTATCGATCGGGGAACAGCTTTTACGTCCCAGGCTTTTAAGACATACAAGAGAACATACAACACTTGACAATAACAACGAGAGTGACATGAGGAAATGGCCAGTTGGAGCGAATCCATAAGTTAGTCATACCAATGTTTGCAAGAATTAGTACAAACACGTACGACGCGTGCAAATGTTGGTAAACTCCACGTCTCCGAGAAGCATCTGGGTATCGCCTTTTAAACTATTAACTGGCGTGGAGATGAGATTGCCTAATTTTCCCGACCTTCGTGAGGTATTAAATGATGGAGCTGTTCGCATTTTTATTAAAAAAAAGGAATTAGTTGAGAGCAGAAGCTAGAATGAACAGTAAAAGAAAGCCCGAAGCCGAATATAGCCTGAACGAGTTGGTTGGCCTCATGGAAGATACGACGTCGAAATTGTTGGCTGCCATGAGTGTCCCAATAGAACGACTACGGTGGCGGAGTTCATGAAGCGGTGGCAATCCGAGTCGTATTGCCGTGAGGAGGGGCGAATGTAGGGTGGCAGCCTAATTCGAATCTGCCTAACATTTACTTTCTTAGGATACCGAACAATTTACTATAAAGTGTACTTAAGTGGCGTGATGTAGGTTAAGAATGCACTCAGTGAAAACACCTATTATTTCTTCTGTACGATTTTAAATGACGCATGGATATTATACGTTCTGATAGTCTTACGAATTTTTTTTTAATATTTCAATGGGATAAATTACAATTGTTCCATATTTTGTGATAAATAATAGCACACACAATATAAAAATAGCAATTTTAATAATTTCTAAAATATAAATGGCCTTAAATGAATGAATGCCTTTTCAAAACCATATTGTACAATCTTAAGTGACATACACTACAAGCTATAAAAGATTTTATAAACATTAACAGTGTATGTAATTCTTTTTAGATTTGTTGAAAGTTTGATTGGTTTCTAAGGATATACATAGATTTTTCGTGCGCTACACAACAAAGAGCGGACATCTGTCGACGTGCTAGAGGTGGACATCATATTCCATTATTAATTCCTATACTTCTATTTTATATTGGTATGAATAAAACTGAATTTGTCAAAAAAAATTCGTTTTGAAGCTAATTTACTTCCTAACCTCAAATTTTCCCGCCCTTTATTTACGACGAATGTGTAAATGTATGTACGTACATAAATAACTGAAAATAATAATAAAAAAACGTCAGAGAAATGTTTTTTTTTTTAATTTGTACCGAGTGATTTTTTAAGACTTTCGGTTTTGATTTAAAAAAACACATAAAATTTACAGAAATTCATAAAATCTTTATTTGATCTATGTAATAATTCAATATTTAAAGATGGTTTCATGTAAATATTTACCACGGCTACGCCTTAAATGGTTCACACACTGAGTCCAATTTTGGCATACTCTGTCTAACATATCGGCCGGTATCTCACGAACAAATTCTTAAACATTGGTTTCCAGTGACTATTAACATAGACCTACAAAAAATAATCTAATGGCTTTAAATCGCACGAACTCGGCGGCCAATTGTCCGGCCCGAACTCGCTTCTCAATTTCGCTTGTTTTATGGCTTGTGGCACCGTCTTGTTGAAACCACATGTCAGCCAAGTACAACAAAAAAAATTGTAATCATCGCACAGTAGAGCTCGCTATTCTCAGTAACGTTCCTACCTTCGTCGTCTTTGAAAAAGTATCCCATAATCCACATCATTTTTTGCTATGCATTGTCAGTTCTTACAATCCTTTTGGCTGCACTTCACAATAACTAAGGCAATTGTTTGTTTACGTATCCAGTTAACAAAAAATGAGATTCGTTGCTGAACACAATTATGCACGATGCACTTCCTTAACCGAGCATGAATTTGGTAATGAAATTCAATAATGTGAAATCGTTCATCGTTTGTAAGTCGATTCATGGTTAAATTGTAGACCAAACTGAACATGACAGTAACATGTTACGCGAAAACAGCTGAGCTGCCAAAAACAGTGTTTTCAAAAAGAAAATTGCTAGAAAATTACACGCTATATAATATTATTTGGTTTCAAAAGCGAATATTTGTTCACATCAAGATAGGGTTTCCGGTAATCCGCTACAATTTGAACTATCAATTGCTTTTCTTCTTCATTCTTGGATAATACTAAATTAAAACCTTCCTGAGCTTAACTGCTCGTTCTGACGAATCATTTACAACTTTCATATTTTGAACGATATTAAGGCCAACGTTAAAACTAGGTTCATTTTCCCAAATTTGGAATCTTTGTTCAAAAAAGCCGTTGGAATACCAAAACTTTGAAAAAAGTGATGTGATTTTTGCCATAAAATACAAATATTCAATATTCTTGTTAAGATACCATATTGGCTTATGGCGTGAAAAGTTACGACCAGAGTTTTAACTCGGAATTAGTAGGACTATTCAGAGCTTGAACCATAAACTTTTTCAACTCATATGATACCTTCGGATTAAAGAAGATCAACACTGCTATTTCTGGAGTTAAATACCTCATGTGGTTACTTAAGTGGCTTAGTGACGTACAACTTATCTTGTCATCAATACTCTTATAATCATGCAAGTCTTTAAGCAATTTACATCCTACAGAGTGCTTATGCTTCAAAAAAAAAAAAAAACCCTAATACTGTTTAATTTCGTTTTAAGTTCATTTCAAAATAAATATAACTTCAGACAATAAATAGCTTTCAGCATTCAACGAACATGAAGAAATGATTCAGGCTTTTTAAGGTAAACCAAGAAACACTATACTCAATTGAAGAAGTTCTTTATAATCTTCAAGTCGTTGTTTTATTGCTTCAAGACTTTGAGATGCAAATTTAATAATTTCAAATATACTATCAATTGCATCGCTCACTTTCTGATTTTCAATTTCAGTCATAAAGTTTATTTTGGTTCTAAGTCTGCTTAGTAATTAAACAGTAGACCCTGATGATTTTGACCGTTTTTTTTTTTATCGCAAACACTTCTTAAAATAATTTTATTGATGTGATGACGGCATGGTTTATATAAAAGGTTCCTTCCGATCGCTTGCTTCCTGAAAGAAAAATTAGAGTATTTAAAAAAAGGATAAAAAGCTTTATTTAAAACTCATTAAATTTAAAATATTTGTATCAAGGCTTCTAAACTATTACCAGAATATATGCACATATTAATACTTTACTTGCTGCCGCAATATTTAAAATCTAATTCCACATAAGTTTTTATAATCAAAATGCTTGTAACAAATCATTGCAATTACCATAAATTTAACAAAGTTATAGCAAAAATATTCTACCACTATGGTATTCTAAAGCAAATAAAAAATATATTTTTTGATTATTTTACCAACAGCGCTCACCTTGAGAGGCGATGCGCCATACCTTCTCTTTATCCGAAGCCTATAACTTTTTCAAAACGTATTTTTATACAAAACCACACATCTTAGGGGGAGTTACGGTCTCTAACTTGAAAAAAATTTCTTCCATACATCCAAAGACCATTTTAATATACATATATAGATAGATACACGTGTCGTTGAAATTGTATTTAATGTCTTGAGCATAAAAACGCACACATGTGTGACAATTTTTTCAGTTTTTGTGAAAGCCATAAATTAAGCCCAAATTAGAATTACATCTTTATTTTATTCTTATACTCATTTTCATCCATAACTAAGACCATGTGCTTGGTATCCAGTGTTACCGTTGGAAATTTCGAAAAAGTGTAATAAAAAGGGTATTTGAGAAAAAAGGGTTAAAAAAGGTATTTTTAAGTAAAATAGGGTCAAGTTTTTCGTTAAAAAAATAAAACTTATTTAAATTAAAAAATACGAATTTTACCAGTTAGTTAAATACATTAAATTTAAGTAAAAGTAATTAACATACTTAAATGCTTAAACTAAAAAACAAACCACAGATCCATTCAAATATTAGCTATATTATCAAAAAGAAAGAAATTACTTTTACAAAAGCTCTTGACAATGTTTATCACTTTTAAGAAATACTTTTTCTACATTTTGTAATTAATTCTTTATTTGGAGTCCATTATTCCAGCAAATTGAGAGAGGAAAGCATGGATCCACAAGTTTAAATTTTAAGTTAAACTAACGAAAGTTTATTTTGAGTCAGTGATAGTTTTAAAAAATTCTTTTAGCGGAAGCACTACTAGAAGACAAGGTAAATATATATGTCTGTAACAATTTTTAATATACAGTCGCCCGGGAAAGTTTACATATCCCCTCGAAAACTGGATTTTACATTGAACTATAAGGTTTGGACTTTCAAAAACGATATAATGTAAATCTACGCGACAAGTAAAACAAAAGTATATTATAAAAAAAAAATCAAAATACAATTGTGATACTTAAGTGTCTTACAGCCTTGTTTGTTTTTAACTGCACTTATTTGTACTATGCTATCCAATTTATCAAATAAATTGTCTGTGGGCCTTGTGTCAGGTGACTAATAAGTAGAATTAAGCCCTCAAGTTTTGATGTCGGAACTTCTAGTTTTTTCAACTTTTTGTTTTCGTCACACTTAAATATATTACTCCTACTTTCATCGCTCACAACAAGTTTATTCCAAAATTCTTCAACATAAAATTTTAATACCCACGATTATATATGTTAGGCAGTTTTCTTATGGTTTTCCTGCTGCTCATCTATTCTTTTTAATTTAATCACAAACAAAAAAATATATTTTTATATACAAGTTAATATAATTAGATATTTGGGAATGTAATACTTGCCCATTAGCATTTATTTTGTTGCAAATATGAACATATGTATGTGTATATGGATGGCACACGAAACTATAAAATTAAATGGAAAGCTATTAAAAAAATATATAAAAGCTTCTCGCTGTAAAAACACATACGTAAATCAGGACATAATTGCAGTTGATCATCAGTTCATTTTACACAATTGTCAAACTTTATATAAAAAAAAATAGGTATGCACAGAATATGACAGTTGCATAAAAGTCAGTTGTAGTAATAATTTGAATATAATTTTTATACGATATACAAGGTGCGCTTCAAAATGATAAGGTCACCTTAATATTTGCTCAATTCATCCAAACTGTAAAATGTTATGTATGGTCACCTTATTCAAAAAAATTCTATGTTCATATAAGTGAATCATAAGCCGGTTTTGCTTTTAGAGATGTAACATTATATTATGTTTATTTAAATTTATGTAAATAAGTGCAGATTTCAATTAATCTAATCAGAGGGTATCACAATTGTTATTTTTTTTTGTTGTAATAATTTATAATTTAAATAATATCTGCGCGGTATGGGTCGCGTGAAACCTTTGTCACCTTATGAACAATGACAAATTGTGGCACTTCATGAACAGGGATTGAGTATGCGTGTAAAGGCGAAAAAACTGGGACGATCCTTGTGTGTTGTGCTAAATTTTCTCAAAAACGGAGAAAATTATGGAAAATTAAAAAGCACGCGTCGTCCAAAGATTCTGACTTCCCGTGAAACTCGGTCAAAAAGGGATACATTAAAAAAGGGTTACAAAAAGTATCATTGGCGTGAAAAAGGGTTAAAAGTGATACTTTAGTGTCACAACGGCAACGCTGTTGGCAGCTTTTTCGCTAAGCTTCTCGCATTTGTTTCTAATGCCTTGAAGCCCATTATTTTTAAAGCCAGGTTGAAGAAATTTGATTGGTATCCACGAATTTAACGTGATACATTATTTCTTTAAAAAAGTATTCTGGGCTAAATATGTCACGGTAGTCAGCTGACAGTTAGTATTAGGGGTACTACATGTAGCAAATTGGTATACGTGCCATCATAATACTGGACTGTGGGAAACGCGACTATGGCTTCCTAGTGGCGGCGACAGGTAACGGATACTTGGCAGGGATGTGCGGTCGAGAATATGACTAATGGTCACTTGTCACGGACATATATTCCTGCCCAGTCTCCGGCTAACATAGTCGGGTGGAGAGACGGTCACTCTCATAAATCAAAACCTCAAATCCAATGGTGGAATAGCTAATGCAGATGGATGAATAGCTGTGGGCTAGTCAGTCGCTATTATACGGACTCGCATCATCTGCTGTCAGTGATGTTGAGCAGACAGTATGTGGTAGTGGTACTGTTGAGCAACCATCTGGTTCTTCGGCTGCAATTGTGCAATCAGAATTTCAACTCTTGATGGCCAGAGGCAATCAATGGATACAGAGCAGGTTACCAAATGGATCAACTTTGTACGATCTTCACTAAGAGATGCGACGTGGTGCTCTGACTCTGAGTACGGCACTCTCACTCTAGTAGAAGATGTTGTTAGTTCGCGACTAAGAAGTCTGGCAAAACTGTGTTAGGATAACGCCTGGACGACCCCAAGCTACGAACAAAGGTTTTGCTAAGCTTACGTTTGCTGAACGCAGGAGTTTCCGTTTTGCTCTGAAGACCTGCTCGCTACGAGAGAGCAGGCTCTTGGGAAGGCGAAAAGTCAAATCGGTGGGGTTGAGGAGGTGAAACGTTCTCGTTCTAACAAACTAGCCGTTCCTGCTCAGACTAGATATTGACCCTGTCGACGTCTTTAAGAACCCCCTAACCATTGAGCAGTTGGCTCGGGTTCAGTGTATAGTATAGTATAGTATAGTATAGTATAGTATAGTATAGTATAGTATAGTATAGTATAGTATAGTATAGTATAGTATAGTATAGTATAGTATAGTATAGTATAGTATAGTATAGTATAGTATAGTATAGTATAGTATAGTATAGTATAGTATAGTATAGTATAGTATAGTATAGTATAGTATAGTATAGTATAGTATAGTATAGTATAGTATAGTATAGTATAGTGTATAGTATAGTATAGTATAGTGTATAGTATAGTATAGTATAGTGTATAGTATAGTATAGTATAGTGTATAGTATAGTATAGTATAGTGTATAGTATAGTATAGTATAGTGTATAGTATAGTATAGTATAGTGTATAGTATAGTATAGTATAGTGTATAGTATAGTATAGTATAGTGTATAGTATAGTATAGTATAGTGTATAGTATAGTATAGTATAGTGTATAGTATAGTATAGTATAGTGTATAGTATAGTATAGTATAGTGTATAGTATAGTATAGTATAGTGTATAGTATAGTATAGTATAGTGTATAGTATAGTATAGTATAGTGTATAGTATAGTATAGTATAGTGTATAGTATAGTATAGTATAGTGTATAGTATAGTATAGTATAGTGTATAGTATAGTATAGTATAGTGTATAGTATAGTATAGTATAGTGTATAGTATAGTATAGTATAGTGTATAGTATAGTATAGTATAGTGTATAGTATAGTATAGTATAGTGTATAGTATAGTATAGTATAGTGTATAGTATAGTATAGTATAGTGTATAG
This sequence comes from Wohlfahrtia magnifica, assembly GCA_023159175.1. Classification (NCBI taxonomy): domain Eukaryota; kingdom Metazoa; phylum Arthropoda; class Insecta; order Diptera; family Sarcophagidae; genus Wohlfahrtia; species Wohlfahrtia magnifica. The sequence goes on from JAKWBJ010000117.1 coordinate 35,521, forward strand.
TATAGTATAGTATAGTGTATAGTATAGTATAGTATAGTGTATAGTATAGTATAGTATAGTGTATAGTATAGTATAGTATAGTGTATAGTATAGTATAGTATAGTGTATAGTATAGTATAGTATAGTGTATAGTATAGTATAGTATAGTGTATAGTATAGTATAGTATAGTGTATAGTATAGTATAGTATAGTGTATAGTATAGTATAGTATAGTGTATAGTATAGTATAGTATAGTGTATAGTATAGTATAGTATAGTGTATAGTATAGTATAGTATAGTGTATAGTATAGTATAGTATAGTGTATAGTATAGTATAGTATAGTGTATAGTATAGTATAGTATAGTGTATAGTATAGTATAGTATAGTGTATAGTATAGTATAGTATAGTGTATAGTATAGTATAGTATAGTGTATAGTATAGTATAGTATAGTGTATAGTATAGTATAGTATAGTGTATAGTATAGTATAGTATAGTGTATAGTATAGTATAGTATAGTGTATAGTATAGTATAGTATAGTGTATAGTATAGTATAGTATAGTGTATAGTATAGTATAGTATAGTGTATAGTATAGTATAGTATAGTGTATAGTATAGTATAGTATAGTGTATAGTATAGTATAGTATAGTGTATAGTATAGTATAGTATAGTGTATAGTATAGTATAGTATAGTGTATAGTATAGTATAGTATAGTGTATAGTATAGTATAGTATAGTATAGTATAGTATAGTATAGTATAGTATAGTATAGTATAGTATAGTATAGTATAGTATAGTATAGTATAGTATAGTATAGTATAGTATAGTATAGTATAGTATAGTATAGTATAGTATAGTATAGTATAGTATAGTATAGTATAGTATAGTATAGTATAGTATAGTATAGTATAGTATAGTATAGTATAGTATAGTATAGTATAGTATAGTATAGTATAGTATAGTATAGTATAGTATAGTATAGTATAGTATAGTATAGTATAGTATAGTATAGTATAGTATAGTATAGTATAGTATAGTATAGTATAGTATAGTATAGTATAGTATAGTATAGTATAGTATAGTATAGTATAGTATAGTATAGTATAGTATAGTATAGTATAGTATAGTATAGTATAGTATAGTATAGTATAGTATAGTATAGTATAGTATAGTATAGTATAGTATAGTATAGTATAGTATAGTATAGTATAGTATAGTATAGTATAGTATAGTATAGTATAGTATAGTATAGTATAGTATAGTATAGTATAGTATAGTATAGTATAGTATAGTATAGTATAGTATAGTATAGTATAGTATAGTATAGTATAGTATAGTATAGTATAGTATAGTATAGTATAGTATAGTATAGTATAGTATAGTATAGTATAGTATAGTATAGTATAGTATAGTATAGTATAGTATAGTATAGTATAGTATAGTATAGTATAGTATAGTATAGTATAGTATAGTATAGTATAGTATAGTATAGTATAGTATAGTATAGTATAGTATAGTATAGTATAGTATAGTATAGTATAGTATAGTATAGTATAGTATAGTATAGTATAGTATAGTATAGTATAGTATAGTATAGTATAGTATAGTATAGTATAGTATAGTATAGTATAGTATAGTATAGTATAGTATAGTATAGTATAGTATAGTATAGTATAGTATAGTATAGTATAGTATAGTATAGTATAGTATAGTATAGTATAGTATAGTATAGTATAGTATAGTATAGTATAGTATAGTATAGTATAGTATGAGCAGCTTGGGAAACTTAGGAATAATGTTCATAAGCTTTTTAATCCTGTCAAGAACACTGGGCAATGGGGAAATATAAAACCGCCCTTACTCTATATAATAATGAGATTAGTAGGTCCAAGAGATTAGTAGGTCGTGGAGGCGCTACTGTGAGAATATTGCGGATTCTCCGGTGGCTGCTAAGCTCCAACGTGCCTTGACGAAGGAACACTCTAATGGCAGTAGTCTTCTTATGAGCCAGATGGCACTTTTACAAAGATTCACAGGGAAACGCTTAAGCTTCTGCTTAAAGCTCACTTTTGCCACACACCCAGTTGCGCCAAGAGATTTTTAATCGGAATAAGTTCAAGTGGGCTTGAAATCTTTTGAGCTCTTCACTGGATATTATCCTCTACCTGCTTGTTCTGATCTTCAAGAAGAGCCGGATCTTCGGAAGGCCAGGATGGTTTTTATACCCAAGCTTGGCAGAAAGCCAAGCGAACAACCCAGGTCGTATAGACACATAAGTCTTATGTCTTTCCTACTGAAGACTATGGAAACACTTCTGGACTTACATATAACAGAGAAAATGGAGAGTTTCATCTTCCCACTTCAACCGACCCAATTTACTTATGTCAAGGGTGGGTCTGCAGGCGCTGATGAAACGGAAGATTGAACTATCTCCTGGATTCGGAGTATGCTGATTAGTCGTGAAATGAACTCCACACTGGGTACCGAGTCTGGGTCTCGATTTTAGCCGACGGGGGTTGCCCGCAAGTGGAGTTCTTTCCCCATTGCTTTGCCTTGTCGGTCAATCCGAATAAGACGACAATTGTTCCTTTCACCAGGAGATTGAAATTGAGCCTTCGGCCTATTTGACTGAAGGGAACCGAAATCGGACTGTCGAAGGAGGTGAAATCCCTGGGGGTTACCCTTGACAGGAGACTTAATTGCAACGGACATTTAGACGCCGTTATAGGTAAGGCTACATGGGCATTGCGGGCCTGTCGTGGTCTTGTGGGTAAGACTTGAGGTCTTAATGATAGTTATACCAATAGTTCTTATGTATCGATTGTAAGGGGTAGGCCTGTTTAGCCTTAACGTGTGCAGTAGGAACTTATCCCACTGTGGTCATGGAGGAGAGGGCTTTCTGAGCCATGTGTATATCTTCATTCTGAGGTCTGCTGCTCTGGGGGCCCACAGGTTGTTGACACGTGGCGGGCTTAGCTCAGTGAACCATATGGCCCACCGTTTTTCAGGCTAATATCTAGGCTATCTCCATCTGTACACGTTTTAATATAGAGCGTGGAATCAGGGCCACTTTTTTTAATACATACGGCAGTATGGTCCCTTTCTCCGGAGTATATAGACTCGAGACTGGCACTCGAGTGCTTTACGAATGTAAACCTTTGTTGGGTACCTGGGAATACTGGTGTTCTGGGAAACGAGTAGGTTTCAGGGGACCAGAACCGTATTGCGGTGTTAGCTGGTTCACGGCCAGGCGGAAAATCGACGAATGGGAGCATGGGCTACGCTCGTCATACTGGGTACAATGCCGGAGTCTGAGGCAGGAAAAGCGGCTAATAAGACCCTTCACCTGTAATAAAGAGCTGCGCCATGGGCAAGACAACCATTAGGAAACTTATTGGATTTCTGTCGGGCCATTGCTGTCATAGAAATCATCTCTTCGGCATGGGTGTGGTGGCTGATTCGGATTGTCGCCAGTGTAGAGAGGAGGAGATGACAGAGCATATTCTCCGTGAATGTGTTGCTTTGGCAAACATTCGAAGACGATCTTTTATGGAGCCCTTTATTGTGCCTGAACAAGTTCGTCGACTATCCATTGGAGACGTTGCGGACAGTCATCCACAGAGAGGTATTGACCCGATGTGTGCCCCGGAGTGTTTGGCACATTAGATCATTTTAGGTCCTAGTACCATGGCCATTTGGGCCTCTCCGACTCAATTTGAAATAATAATAAATAATAAATATGTCACATCTCTTATCAGAAAACTCAAAAAGAGCTTACAAAAAATTTTACTCTCGGCTCTAATATTTTGTAGAGAATCGATATATTTGTTTATGGTGCATAATACTTAATATGTCCATGAAATTTTGAAGCAGCTTGACACTTTTTGTATTTCGTCAGCAACTTACTATATTTCTTCATTTCAAATTCGTCAAATCCATTTGTTTGTTGCAATTTACATCAAATAGAGCCGCCACATCTTCGCAAAGCAATATTTTGGGTGAGTTATGAAATTCTGAGCCAAAATCTTCGAAATCGTCCACCTCCTTGGAAATTTAAAATTTTTCCCGCTAAATTCGACCAAGTATCTTATCATCTTATCAGCCGATGGAAATTTGAACATTTTTGAAATCTCGTCTGAATTTCTTACAACTTTTGATGCGGCACTTTATTTTTTGTTTAGTTTCACTCATCGGATCAATCGATAACTTATCAAACAATTAAAACAAATTCGCATACGCAGCATTTTATTTGAGCCTATCCAAAAACAATGTTTTCTTGAACATTAAGTTTATACCCTCTCTTTTTCTTTATTTAAAAAAATATAAAAAAAAATTTTTATTAGCTTTTCCAATTTATTTTAAAGCTTATTTGAAAAATCCTTGAAAAGCTACTTGTTTGATTTTACATTAAAAACTACATTAAGTGAATGGACATTTCAACTCGGTGCTGATCTCTTTTTAGAAATCAGCTTGTTTCTGTCCGAAACCGCGAACTGAGCTTTTTTCACCCTACCACATTCTGCGAGCGATGTCTGGTAGAATCCATATTTTAGATCGAGCGTCGTAAAATACCGTGCCTTCCCCAGGCTAGATAAAATTACCGAAAAGTTCGGAGTTGGGTGCTTATTATCATGGTTGGCAAACCACTGGGTAACGCAATGGGTATTACATTTTAAAAAACCCGGGTGGGTTTTTTATTTAAAGTTTTTCGTAGATTATTTACAACAAAAAAGGAATAATTTAAGTATTGGGAGATAAAATAATTCAATTCTTTTTTAGATCAAAAAAGATAATGAATAACCAAATTTATCAAAATACAATTTTATCAAATCACTGCTTACATCTTTCCACCACCTCTGAGCAAATGTCCTCTTCTGAGAAAAACTTCTCGTCTTTTGGGACGATCCAACTTAGATTTTATACTTCTTAAAAAAGTGATTCGGTGACATACCAAAAGGTATTGTATCCGTCGAAACAGCCAATAGTCAGAATAAGCAACGTTCGGCAAATATATTTGATCAGTTGGCAACTTTATTGACGTGAGACCGAGCGTTTTCATGCAAAAGGTTAACTTAATCCTATTTGTCTTTATATTCCACCGTTTTTCTCATAATGCGCGGTTCAAATGAAGTAATACCAATCTGTTCCGATCAGCTAGTTTTAGTAGCTCACAATACACAATGCCGCCTTAATCCCACTCAGAGTGCAAAGTTGCATTACCAATCCTAAAACAACGTAATTATACCAACAAACAAAATATATTGTCGATTTGACTGAAATGTGGAAGTAGTTATAAAACATAAAAAAAGCCCATCAAAAAACTCAATAAAACCCGCTGGGTTGGGCTAAAAAAACGCATCCACCATAAACTGATTTAGCTTTCTAAAATCAATCACCAATGCTTTCTTTATATTCCCTGCTCATCCCTACATTTCTTATCCGCAACCCAGATGAGGGAAACCGAGAAGGCCTTATAATTTCATTTTTCAATAAATCCTTAATTTCGTTAAAAAAAAAGTCTGGCACACTCATTGGGTAAGCTGGATTCTCGTTAATTGTACGAATATGGGCTACAATATTGTTGTTATAGGGTACCTGGTAATACTTAGGGTTCGCAAAAATACCTAATAATTTTCTCATCACCCTTCGAAATCTGACCGACACCGTGGGAGGAACTTTAATATCCTCAACTTGAGTGTAACCCACGCTATAATATCTTAAAAGATAAAGTTTTTCCATCGTTGTTCTAGTCCGGATATCCCCACGCTTAAAATGTAGAATATCACTCGCCTGCGTTAGCAGATTAAGTTCATTTATACCATCAAACGTATAAAAAAGCTGTTTATGTCAAAGGTTTAAAGGCATTTTTCATGAATATTGTTAAATCCATATATGGATTTAACTACAAAGGGCTTGCTTAATTTTTTTTATTAATAGAATTCAATTCAAACACATAAATTTCAACTGTACTAATTTTATTTTTTTTGGTTACTTTATCTTCAAGCACTTGTAACTTGAAAACAAGAAGAGAACAATAATGAAACAACAATGTTTTACTACTGCCTCAAATTTGCAAATTTTATTAGAGTTTTTATACAAAAATTATAATTACAACAGTGCCGATATAACAAAATATGGTTCGATTTCTTATAGATACGTGTCTATGTGTGCGTGTGTAACTTTGCATTTATTTTGGAATGTGCTGAAAATTTTTCCCGCAGTAAAATAATAAATATGATACTATAAGAAATAATTTTTAATTTGTATTTTGCTTTTTGAATATTAAATTTAATTATTATGTTCTATATAAATATAATTAATATAATAATTAAAATATTTGTAAATTTAAACATTCTCCCCAGCGTTGAACGGATGTTCAACAGAGCTGCGTTGTGTGGATAACCCGACCACCTCAGGTAGTCTTAATTAAATGTCTAGGATGAATTTATGTGAATGTTGTGTAACACTGTTTGTTTCAAGTCTAGTTGACTGAAGTTCGATGATTTCTTCGGTATTTTCAATAGATTTTGCTGCTCGGTTTTATTTATTTTTGTATGTTTTATGTCAAAGTAAAATTGTGATGAGTGTTATCATACTTAGACAAAGTGCAAGATAGCCAATCACATGGTTATGTAGTTGATGGGATTTCAATTTGTTTGGAAGTTCGATTATGTTTCCTTCCTTCAAAGACCCTTGTAATTTTGACAGCTCCTTGATATTCTTGGTGGAGAATGTAATATTGTTTGGTAGCGATAAGACAGATTTTTCCAAGACTGGTGTATGAAGATATTACCATACTTGATATGAATTGTCATCCGTTTATTATGAAAAAGTTGTGCTTATGGATTTAGCGACAGTAAACCGGAGCCCTTCAATGATATAGGAATAATTTCCCTGTTGCAAACAGCTGTGGCTTTTGAAGACGGTGATGTGGCATATATCCACTGATTTTCTTTGGTGAGTGGTATCCATCTGGCATCAGTTTTTTCTAGAATACAAGTTGGTGTTATTCGGTTATTGAGTAAATTAATTTCACATGTACAGACATCCGAGCCATAATTGTAATGAATTTGAATGTTAGAGCAAATAGAATCATTTGTTTTTATCGTGCTACAGGAACTGTGTTCCAAACTTGTGAACGGAATGTATTGCTTACGAGATATATTTTTATAATATATGGTTTAATGGCTAACATTGTACTGTTCATTATGTTCGGAACAGCGATCAAGTGAAACATACGGAATCTCTCATGATACTGAATCTCTTACCATTAATTAATGGTAAGGTTATTCGAAAAATCGCATGTTGCAGCGTCAGTCTACCTTGTATTTTCATAAGTTTGAATAGTTGAAGTAGGTCAGTTTGTTCTGACTCAATGACGGTGGTGAATGAAGAGAGATCTGATTAACTTATTCTTGTAATTGTTCTATAGTGAGCAACCATGGACTGATTATGTCATGTCGCGTGTCCATTAGTGTGCTAGGTATTGCTGATTGTATTTCCTTTAGGTTATTTGCAATTAGAGTTAATTGAAGAGCCGCTGAATTAAATAGTTGATTAAGTTGTAATTGCGGTCATATATTGCTAATATCATGCATTTTTTCCAAATACATTTTAATTTCCTGATCCAGTCGCTGTTATTTAATTCTGTCGTATGATATTAAGTGTTGGGTCAACAATTGATGTTTGATTTTTTAATAATTTTAGCAAATAGACTTCATTTTCATTAACTTGTTTTATAATATCAGACATTATTTCCGCGTATTCTGAATCTAGAATGATGAATAGTGAATGCGCAACATTACCAACTATATCCAAAGCCCCTCTTTTACCTCGCAATAATTTATTGTCTAGTTGTAACTTATTTTCCATTTGTTTAAAATGTTCAATTGTCCCAAGACATGATGTATTTGGTTCTAACATCTAACACATAGTATTAATGTTTCGGACCAGTAAGAATAGATAGTCATAGTATACGAATAGATTCCATTCAGTGGTTGAAATTGCAGCTGTCCCAATTTGCTCGAAGCGAATTCCGACCTTTGATCTAATTTTTTGATTCTGGACTAGAGTTCCAAATGATAGTGGTAATATTTATAGAAGAGTGAGTAACGCTAGTGTTAAATGATTTGCTAGTATTTTAGTTCTTTTAGCCTTAGGTTCATCGGTTAATTTGCTTATATTTTTGTTGTTGTCACCTGCTGCAGTGGTTATTTGTGGATCTGGATTTGTAGGTAATAAAGCAAGTCGATGTATGGGACGCTTGAATATACCCAAAGCAGTTTTTACCTCTGCGTCTCTTGCTGCACCGTCATCACCATTATAAACTGTCTTCTTTGATAATAACCATGTCTCCATTTTTGAGGTTAACAAATTCTTTTTGCCATTTACAACGTCGTTGTAGTACATTCAGGTATTCTGTGGACCATCTGTTCCAAAATTCGTGCTTAAGATTGGATAACAGCTTCTAATGAGATAAGACTGATGTCTTTGGTTGTTGTGCTCTGCTATCTACATGCGATGTGAGTGCTTCACCAATAAGAAAGTGGCCAGATATTAATGCTTCAAGATCATTCGGGTCATTTGTCATAGGTGTTATAGGACGAGATTTCAGTATTGCCCCAATTTCCACTACGATTGTCTGCAATTACGCCAGTGTTATTAAAAGGTCGTGCTGGTGTAACCCTAGTATGCGGAAGATTGCCATAATTTGTTAGCACAATTGTAGTCGTGCATTGGTACCGCGCCTTGTCTGATTATATTTAAAAGTGCTTGGGTCCGTAATGATTATTTTCTTCGTGAACCATTGTGAATAAGTTTTATAAGGGGATCATATTTGGGTGTTTGGCGTCATATGACAGTACTGATGTCTCCAGTCGCCCTCCAACTCGTAGTATATCTGTGTCATCTAAAAATGGAGACAGGCTAATGATAGAACTTTTCTTGTCGATATCTTTATTTTTTCGAAGTTGATATATATCTGAAGAAAAGTCGGACCTTTGAATGGTTTTTACAATTAAGTATAGAGCATTGTCCAGTTCAATTGGAATTAATGATTTACACGTTGAACGATCTTCTTTCTTCATTCGTGAATTTTTGACAAATCTAAGAATGTATCCTACGATCCTTTGTATGGTTCTGAAGGAATTTTTGTGTGGAATATTGTAAATGAAGTCATTGTTCAAGTAACTGACGACTGAAGCTACAGTTGTTTTCTTTTTCTAGATATCATTAGAAATGAGTTGGTGCGAAAATGAAGGTGGACACATTTCTTCTCTTCCATGCAGAAACAATGGTCCATAAAACCATAAACTGAACTCGGAAAGTTTTGTTGTCGGCAGTCCTCTGGAAAGTATATCAGCCGGATTGTCCTTTGAGCCCACATAGCGCCATTGTTCGGGCAACGTCAATGATTGAAATTTGAACACTCGATTTGCCACAAAAGTATGATAGAGAGACGATTAAGCGTTTATCCACGATAGTACAATTTCGGAGTCTGTTCATAAAAATAGAGCCTGATTTTCTATCTGAAGATCAGTTTTGATTTTGTGCACACGTTGAGCAGCCATTACCGCAGCACATAACTCTAGGTGAGGTAGCGTCTGTTGTTTAATGGAGCTACACGTGTCTTGGCACAAAGTAGTTGTACAATAACTCTTCCATTCTTAAGATTTGCGCGTATGTATGCAACTGTACCATAAGCCTTTTCAGAAGCGTCTGAAAATATGTGTAGCTGTGTTTTTAATGGGATTTTCCCTTTAAAGATGTGACGAAAGGTTTTGAGGCTGTTTAAGTTGTCTAGATCATTTCTGAATTTAGTCCAAATTTCATGAAGGTCCCCAGGCAATAGTTCATCTCAGTCAAGTTTGAATTGCCATAATTGTTGAATAAATATTTTTGCCTTGACAACTACAGGTGCTAGTAGGCTAAGGGGATCAAATAATTTTGCCAGATCTGAGGTTGCAGTACGTTTAGAGACAGTATGTGGATGATTAATTTTTACCTTGATGCAAAAATGGTCTGTTTTAGGTAACCATAATAATCCTAACGTTTGAATTGTGTTGGCGCTGTTACTGTTGAAATCTAAATCCACTTGTTGATTACCGAGTGGAATATTCTTCAGCAATAGCGGAAGATTTGCACACCATTTTCTCAAGTTGAAGTCATAATGTTTTAGGATGGTAATAAGTTCCTTCTGTATCTGCAATGCAATATTAAGACTGTCTGCACCACCAAGGCTATCATCCACATAAAAATTGTGTTTGAGCATTTGTGAACCATATCAAATTTTCGTCTGCAATTCTTTGTAAGCATTTCGTGGCAAGGTAAGGTGCTGCTTGTTTTCCATATGTAACAGTGTTTAGTTTGTAGTAATAATAGGGAGCGATCAATCTTCTCTCCAAATAAATAGTTGGTATTTTTGATCGTCTGAATTAATTAAAATCTGTCTATACATCATTTCTATATCGGTAGTAAAGACCAATTTTGGAAATCGGAACCGTAGTAGAATAAGATCATTCAACAAAAACCTGATGACGTTTTTGCGGACGCGTCAAAAACAACCTTAAGTTTTGTTGTAGTACTATCTTGTTTCAAAACGCAGTGATGAGGAATAAAATATTTAGGATCTGACATGGTATTTATGTCAACTTTTTCCATATGTCCCAATTGTTCATAATCTTGCATAAATTTTATGCACTGAGTGAGATGTCTTCCCTTTGCAAGAGTCGACTTTCGAGACCCAAGAATCTGTTGTATGCCATCGCGTGGGATTCTCCAAACGCTGTTGAATTTTCTCGAAATCGAAGACTGACTATGAAGCGGCCATATACATTGGTGTGAATACGTTGAGTAAAATGTAACTCACATTGTTTTTCTTATGATGATAGACTTTTTTCTCTGACTTTAATCTCATCCAGTTTCCAAAGATGCTCTATGGCTTCTTCCAATGGGGAGTCATTAAAAATCGCACACGTAAGTGTACAGAATAGTTTTTGAACTGGTTTTTTTCCAAATGCGCCGGCTACAATCCAACCTTATACTATATTTTGCAAAGTTTGTAGATTGTCAGCCAAATGTATTGTTCTATTTTGAACTAGTTTGTAATAGAATTCTCCTCCAAACAACAAATCTATATTTTCCCGCCTATAAAAATGAGGATCTGCCAGCTGGATATTTCCGGATATATTCCACGTTGAAGTGTCAATATACTGACTGGGTTGAGCAGGAATTACGCTTGGTAGAACATATGCCTCCACATTCGCAGTAAATTTGAGATCCTTGGTATTCATCTCTATATTCACCCTATATTTGGATCTTTTTTGTATTTTACCAATGCCGTCAAGGCAAAGTGATGCTTCAGATGGTTAGATGGACAACTTTTGACAAAGGCGTTTTGAGAGAACATTAACCTTGGAGCCTGAATCTAATACTGCTCTAAATTCATCGGATACACCATTTGACGCTGGCATTATGACTTTTGCTGTTGCTAGCAGAACATAACCTTGGTGCCCTGGAATAACGTTGGTTGTTGCAGAAGTAACTGCTACGGCTTTGAAGCTTTTGGACGTGAAGAGCCCGCAGCAACCTTGATTGATGATATACTGGATATGCTTGTTGAGTACTTTCTAACGATGGCTTTTTACCACTTTGACTATTGTCCTTTTTTGTAGGTGGAGTAATGTATTATGTTTTTTTGCACATTTTCTGCAGCTACTGTAATTGCATGTTTTTGAAACATGGCTGCTGCTTCCGAAGCAGTTGACACATAGGTTCTGTCGTTGAAACTCAACGTACTCGATCTATCCCTGATAATTGTAGAAATTTGCTGCAGTGGTATAATTTATTATCAGTGTTGTTGCACAATGCGCATTTGTTAATATTGTTGAATGTTATTGATGCTAAAACCGCTTTATGTGCTGATTTTTCCTTTGGAGAAACCGCCTCCATTGATTGGAACTGAAGCTCCAGCAAACTTTCAATGCTATCCATATTTTTGGTATAAGTGAATTGTTGTATTATTGTAGGTTGAACTTGAATATAGTTATCACGTCGACTGTTGTATCCACTTGTTATTTGTAGCCCTGTGCTACTGCAAATATTTTATATCGTTATGAAAATTGTTGTATTGTTATATGCTGAACTTGAATATGATTATCACGTCGACTGTTATATCCACTTGTTGTTTGTAGCCCTGTGCTACTGGAAATGTCTTATATTGTTATAGTTGAAAATCCTCCGGAATTGCACAAGTATTGATTCTGGTGCTAATTCTTTTAGAGGTCGTGGTCACCATAAATGTTTAAAAAATATTTTTTTATTAATAGAATTCAATTCAAACACATAAATTTGAACTGTACTAATTTTATTTGTTTTGGTTGGTTTATCTTCTAGCACTTGTAACTTGAAAATAAGAAGAGAACAATAAGGAAACAACAATGTTTTACTACTGCTCCAAATTTGAAAATTTTATTAGAGTTTTTATACTAAAATTATAATTAAAAAAGTGCCGATACAACAAAATTTAGTTTGATTTCTTATAGATACGTGTGTATGTGTGCGTGTGTAACTTTGCATTTATTTTGGAATGTGCTGACAATTTTTCCCACAGTAAATTAATAAATATGATACTGTGAAAAATAAATTTTAAATTTGTATTTTGCTTTTTGAATATTAAATTAAATTATTATGTTCTATATAAATATAATTAATATAATAATTAAAATATTTGTAAATTTAAACAGGGCTTTATCAGAGGTCCTATGTGGTTTAAGCCATTTAAAGGTTTTATATAATTTTTAGATGTCTCTATGTCTCTTAATAATCTTACGACTTTCCCTGCTAACACCCTTTCTATAAACGTGAGCAGGAAATCTTGCCTAAAAACTTAAACTCGTTAAACATGTTCTCTTCGTCAATCTCTGACGCCTATACCCCTGTGATCTTGGTATTCGTCCTGTACCAAGCTAGATTCTAAATTTGCCTGAGCGAAATGATTTATTGTCTGGTGCTTCAAACCCGTAAATCTCGTGGATTCCTCGTTCGGTCTTTTGACAGTCTGTCTAAAACTCTAATGATGTGGCATTGAGACCCGATTAAAATAATGCTGGATCCGAGTTGGGGCAGAACACTGTTCCGGACCAGCGCGGAAGCCTGCCGGTTGCCTGAAACGACACGAGTGGTCGATGTCCATCGGTTGAACCTCCGTTTGTCCATGTTGGCCACTTCTAGTTTGGCTGTCGGAGTGTAAAGACGTGTTTTTATCAAAGCGGAGAATTTTAGTTTGTTACAAACGATTCGTGTATGAAAGCAAAGTGTTTACAAGTGTGAGTGTTACAATTGTGAAGAATTGTTGTTTTAAAGTTGAGACTCCCAGGGGTAATTCTGTGGTGTCTCAGTTTTTGACTTCAAGGTCAGTAACAATTTGAAGAAGTGAGGTTAGATAGGACTAACGGAGTGGAGTTACCATACTCGTGCGGTGGGTTTTGGTGCTACCAGAGTGTTTTTTGTTGACGGTTCGGCGTGTTTATTGGACTTTGATTTTCGAGTTGCATTTCGGTTTCGGGCGTGTTTAATTGGAATTGGTGACGGACTTGGCTACGATTTTTGACTTCCTGTTGGCTGTGTTTATTATTGAATCTGGTGAGTCGTTAGATTCTTTAAATTTGAATTTTATATTATGCCTCCTGCGGGGAAACCTCGCAAGACGGCGAAGGGTGATGCCTCTGACGCTGCGTCTGGGGCAGTCACTGATGAGGTGATGGGGCCCCCTCCACCTGCGAAGTCTCGTCTCCGTCATACGGAGAGCGAGCTGAGCAGTTCGGGGTCGGAAGCTGATGTAAAGGCGAGTGGTGGTAAGGCGACCACCAAGCGCTTTAAGTCTGCTCCTGTTGCTGATGCTGCTGCTGCTGCTGCTGCTGTTGATGGTGTTAAGAGTGGTGCTGGTCGCGGTTCTGCTATTGGTACTGCTGCTCGTGGTGGTGCTGGTGGTGGTGCTGGTGGTGGTGTTGTTGGTGGTGCTGCTGGTGGTGCAGTTGGTGGTGTTGCTGGTGGTGCTGCTGTTTCTGGCGCATGTACCACGTCAGATGCTGGTGCTGCTGCTGCTATCTCTGATAGCTCTGCGGTTGGTGGTGGTTTTGCTGCGGCGTTTCCCCCGTTGCCATCTGTTGGCAGGGAAAGTAGGCAGCGTAAAAGGGCTGTGGCTTCGGCTGCTGCCTTTTCCATGTGTGATGGGGGTGTTACGGTGGCCGACGTTAAGGTTGTCACCGACAGTTTCCGTGAGGTGCTGTTCGGTGAGAACCTTAGTGCGGAGACGATGGGCAGACTCATGAGTCAGGCTAGTGGGTATGAGGAGCTGGTGATGAAACTGCTGGTGGACAACGAGCGGTTGAGGGGTAGGCTGGACATCCTCCAGTCTCCCAGGCCGGTTCAGTCTGTGACCACAGTGCCAGCTCCCGCTGCTAGGCCTGTTGCTCAGGCCCCAACGGTTGCTGCGGTGGTTAGGGCACAGGGTGCCGTGGTTCCCAGGCCTACACCCAAGCCTGTGGAAACCTGGTCGGTGGTAGTTCGCGACAAGAAGAAGGGCGCAACTTCTAAGGAGGTAGTGAGTAAGGTCGTCGAGCAGGTCGGACCTACCCTTGGAGTCAGAGTGCATGAGATGCGGCCGCTGAAGAGAACTAGCGGTGCGGTCATTCGCACACCTTCGATGGCGGAGAGGTCGAGGATTGCCTCGAACAAAAAGTTTGAGGAGGTCGGCCTGGAGGTGACGGTCAGCGACAAGCTTGGTCCAAGGGTGGTGGTTGCCGGAGTGCATGCGGCGATCACTCCTGACGAATTTATGTCCGAACTGTTCGAGATGAACCTTAAGGAGCGTATGAGTTATGAGGTTTTCAAGAAGAGCGTTCGTCTGGTTACCAGTCCCTGGAGGTCTGACCCTGCCGGACAGGTCAGTGTTGTTTTCGAGTGCAGTGAGCGTGCTGCGAACGCGCTCCTGGATGTCGGTAGGGTCTACGTGAAGTGGTTTAGCTTCAGGTTGCGGCAACAGGATGCGATCCCGCACTGCTACCGCTGCCTCGGCTTTGACCACCTGCAGCGTGAGTGCAGGATGGGGCAGGATGTGTGCAGGACGTGCGGGACGATGGGGCATCTGGCCTCACGTTGTGTTAACCCGGTGAGGTGCCGTAACTGTGAGATGAGGGGCCTGCCAGCGGACCACAGTATGCTGTCGTTTGCGTGTCCCACGTACTCGGCTATGGTTGCCAGGGCGAACGCCAGACATTAATGGAGTTGCGCCTTTTGCAGCTGAATTGTCAGCGCTCGAAGGCGGTGACGTGCGAGCTGGGGCAAGCTATGTATGTGTCAGCTGGACGCTAGCTTTGCCCTGATCCAGGAGCCGTACTTTGCGAATGGTGATGTTAGGGGGATTCCGGGGGGGTTTCGCGTATTTACTGACGGTGTGGGAAAGGCCGCGATTATAGTTAGGGACAGCGACGTGGACTGTACGAAATTAGTTGATAGCCAGCTTGGGGTGTGTGTTAGGGTAAAAGGGTGGTTTGGGGAGATGTTTCTGGCTAGCATCTACTGTAGGTCTGGCGTTTCATTGGAACCCTATCTAGGGTATATGGATACGGTACTACTCGCGGCGAGTAGTATTCCTGTTATCCTCGGCCTAGATGCGAACGCCTCCTCTCGTATGTGGTTCAGTAAGATCTCCAGACTTGGGTCTGGACATCCGAACCTTATACGAGGAGGAGTGCTTAGTGAATGGTTGCTCTCGCGAGATTTGAGCGTGTTGAATGAGCCGAGTGAGCTATATACTTTCGATGGGCCAATGGGCGTCAGTGACATTGACGTGACAGCTGCGAATGGGGCGGCAATTACTGCTTTGGACTTTAGTTGGAGAGTTTGTGACGATTGGGGGATAAGTGACCATAATCTCATCGAGATTAGGGTTACTTGTCCACAACGGACTAGGGAGACTGGTGGCGTTTTACGATGGCGAACGCGTGACGTTGATTGGGACCATTATCGGTACTGTTTTAGGGAGGCATTGTCATCGGTGCCAATTGAAGACTTTAGGTTACTAACGATTGACGACCAGGTTCATAAGATTGTCCGGACGACATCTGCGGTGAATGATGCACTGTTGGGCCGAGCTAGTTATGCGAAGCCCAAGAGGGTCAAATGGTGGACCCCTGAGTTGGAGACGATGCGGCGGCGCGTTCGACACCTCCGGAGACGTTTCCAGAGGGGTAGGCGTACCAATGCTGAAGATCTAGCTCAGCGTAGGACCGAGTATCTTGGCAGCCTTAAGACGTACAAGGACATGATTGTTACAGTTAAGGAGGACGAGTGGAGGAGATTTGTACAGGACAATAGGGATGACCCCTGGGGTAGGGTTTACCGTATCTGCAGGGGTAGAAAGAGTCAGGTGGACATAGGATGCCTCCATGTTGGCGACACCGTGTTGTCTTCATGGAGGGACTGCACGGACGCATTGTTGGGGGTCTTCTTTCCAAGGGCGGAGCCAGGCAACTATCCTCCCCCACCGGTGGAGGTTGCTGACCCTCCAAACTTGGTGAGGTCGGAATTAGATGACTGTTTTTGTCGGGTGAGAAGCAAGAAGTCCCCAGGTTTGGATGGGTTGACCGGAGAGATGTGTAAGAACATCTGGAAGGCCATCCCTGAATACCTGGAGGCGGTGTACGGTAGGTGCATTAATGAGGGCTACTTCCCGAAGGCATGAAAATGTGCTCGTGTTGTGGTACTCCTTAAGTCGCCTGATAGAGTGAGGAGTAATCCTCGCTCTTATCGGGGCATCAGCCTCTTGCCCGTATTTGGAAAAGTGCTGGAAAGAATCATGGTGTACAGACTAAGGGAATACTACAGCGAGGGCCCTTCATGTTACCAGTTTGGTTTTAGGGAAGGCAAATGCGTCGAAGACGCTTGGATGCATGTGAAGACTTCTGTCGTACAATCATCTGCGAAGTATGTGCTTGGGCTTTTCATTGATTTTATTTTATCTTTCGTGGGACAAGGTCTTACGGAGGCTATCGGAGGTTGGCTGTCGTGAGATGGGCATTTGGAGCAGCTATTTCGAGGATAGAAAAGCGTGTGTTGTTGGATCCTTTGAAACGGTTTGGATGGAGGTTGTTCGGGGTTGTCCGCAGGGGTCCATCTGTGGTCCATTCATTTGGAATCTCATGATGGATACTCTGTTGAGGCAGCTCGGGCTGACATTCAAACTGTGTGCGTATGCGGATGACTTGCTCATCCTAATCGAAGGCCAGTCTCGTGCTGATCTGGAGAGAAGGGGTGCCCAGGCCATTCGCATTGCTTGTGAATGGGGTGTAGGGGTTGGTGTGGACGTCGCAGTGGATAAAACGGTGATGATGTTGCTTAAGGGCATATTGTCAACCGGGCGACCTCCACTCATTAGAATTGGTGACAACAGCATTCGCTATGTGACTCAGGTCAGGTACCTTGGAATAGTTGTTGGGGAGCGTATGAGCTTCCAGGCTCATCTCACCCATGTCAGGCATAAGCTGGCAGCTATCGTTGGAAAGGTTAGGCGCATATTGAGGAGTGATTGGGGACTCAGCAGGCGTGCCGTCGGTATCATATACGATGGGCTTTTCGTCGCTTGTGCGGCGTATGGCGCGTCGGTGTGGTATAAGACGGTCATGTCTGTTGTTGGACAGAGTAAGATTCTCACGTGTCAGAGAATTGCACTCTTGGCATGTGTTCCGGTGTGTCGGACGGTCTCTACCGATGCTTTGCAGGTCCTTGTTGGTGTACCTCCGCTTGACTTGGAAGTGGGGCGTCGTAGCATTGCTTTCAGGGTCAAGAGGGGACTGCCACTTGGGACGAACGATTGGCTTTCTGTTTCGGAGCTCGAGATTGGGAGAGATAGGTATAAGGCCCTTTTGCAGGGGTGCCTCGTAGATAGGTGGCAGACGAGATGGACGAACAGCGACAAGGGAAGGGTGACTTATGGATTTATTCCGGACGTTACGTTCGTACGGGAACACCCTGACTTTGGCTTTGGCTTGAGTCTGGGGTTCATACTGACGGGACATGGCTCTTTCAATGCATTTTTGCATCGAATTGGCCAGACTGAATCAGCGGACTGTCGGTGTGGGAGGGGAATTGAGGACTGGAGGCATGTACTGACTTCGTGCCCGGACTATGATGACGTTAGGGATTTAGATAGTATGGGTATTACTCATACTGCGGGGGTGTGGGATTTCAGTAGGGTATTGTTGGACGATCGTACTTATGGTAGGCTGGGCGTTTTTGCCCTTGAGGTGTTTAGGCGTAGAAGGACGGCACTATTAGCGGAGGTTGAACCTGCATCACCATCTTAGCGGTCTCCTGGCTAGCCTTTTTCCAGCTTGGCGTCCCGCTGGGGTGCTGACGGTTTTGATGTGTTATGCTGCTTGCTGTGATTGTCTGCTGTTTGCTGTTTCCCGACCTGCTGTTTACGGCTTGATTTGTGGCTGCAGTTTTGGGTGTTGTGTGTTTGTACTGGTCTGCTTTTGACTGGTTGTGTTCTTGTTGTTGTGTATTGTGTCCGTGGCGCACGATGTCACTTTGAGTTCTCCCGTGAGGGTGGCTCCGTTTATTGTTGTGTTGTTTGAGTTTTTCTTGTTTGTTGTTATTACCATCTTGGTCACCAGTCCGAAGTTGTTTGGGACTTACACTGGTATTTATGCTACGAGGCCTGACCGGAGGCTTAATTCTGGTGCCACGGGTGTCGGGAGCGCCAGGAATTTCGGTTCCTGCCCGACTATGGTGAGGCCCCCTTTGTGGGAGCAACGTGGTGGCTGTGGTTTAAACCCAAATCGCGGGGAGAGCTATGCTGGCTCGGTGTGGAGTTACATTTTTAACCGGGTGCCGTGACCCATAGATCGGTAGGAGTTTAGATAGTCTCCGGCACCTTACCAAGGTGTGAGGTCATGTCCAAATAACATGGCTTTAAATTGGTACTCACTGGTGATTTTAATCATAGGTGGGGGCGTTGGTGGACGCATTGTATTCACTCGTGCTTTGGCACCGTGAGGTAACGTCCTACGGCAAGTACTTACGTTAAACCACTGACTTAATGTCCATGTTGGCCTGCTCTGTCAAAAATCTGCTGCCTGGTGACCATGTCTCGATTTTTGCCGTTCCTTGTCCTCCATACTTCTGGCATAATTTGTCACGAATAAATACCGCTCATTATTTAATTCAACTTCCTGTGCGAGTACCAGTGTTGAGGGTAAGTTGTCTAGTCTCGCTAAAAAAAAGAACATCAATTGAGCTTTTTTAATGCCGGAGGTAAATATACGAAGTGCATCCGCCCTACGTTCATTAATGGATGCTGCTATATCCTTATCATAGGTCATTACTATTTTATTTATAAGGAGAGTCAGTTTCTTTTCAATTTCAACATAAAATTGTAGTAGCGTCATGTTTCCATATAGAAGCTTAGAAAGCACCTATTCTATTAAATAAACAGGATGTTTGTCTGAATACGTAAAGTCCAGACGGTAGATAATAGCCCTAAAGTTCTAAGCAATATTGAAGGAGGAAAGCGTCTGTTGCCTTAATCTTATTTGTAATAATGGAAACCACTTCATGGTGCTTAGATCTACCATCATACTTATCAAAAATATTGTAAGCGGTTTGCGCCGCTTTCTCCAGGAGACGTAACATTCCTGCTTTCTATCGAACTCTGGTAACGATTTCACTATCTCCAATGATTCATCGCATTGTTTCCCCTGCACTATTTCTACGTCCCTATATGGTACGACCTCAGGAGTCTTGACAACAATATCATTAAATTTTGTATTAAGCTCTTCACTCTGTTTATTGAATGTTTGCTTGAATGTTTAGGGCGGCACAGATAGCAGATAGTTTACGCCACCACTCTCAACTGATCGGCATTTAATGCCATATTCCACCAATTTTCCCTATCAAGTGCGATCTTATTTTTCTTTTTTCCACTTCTATCTTCCCTAGGCCTTCTAGCACTTGATCTAATTGGTCTAGAATTCTGTTATCATTCATTCAAGGTTGGTCAACATCAAAACATCAAATCAACAATTCACTAATACCAAAATTACAAAATTATTTTAATTCAATATTTTAATTTCGTTAAGGTAAATAATTTAATATTTTTTATTTCACTTTTATTTCATACACAATTGTTATAAGAGAAAAATTATGCCCTGTTTTGAATTTTATCCTTAAACTTTAAAATTTCAAAATGTTTTTTCCTAAATTAGCTCAAGTTTTACAAATTTCTCTTTTCAATTCAAAGTAAGGAATAATTACTTAATTTCTATCTTTTTTAATTTCATTATTTTCTAAACTTGCACCTTCTTCATAATTAGTTAATTCTGTGTTTTATGTGAAGTGGTTGCTGGAGTTGAGTTGTTGTTTGAAGAACTTTTTTTCAGCGAATTCCTCCTTTCAACGTTAGATCATTCTACCAGCCTTCTGTTGATTTTTAGTTTGTTGCATAAATTTGATTCTTTAAAAATTCCCCGTTGTTCTTTGGACTGTTTCTTTTATTTACTTTTTGGAAGAAACTCTGTTTTTTTATAACAGTTTTTTAATAAGCAGTGTTTGGAAAAAAAAATTTAATTTTTTTATTTTTTGTTCTTAAATTCTGCGTTATTTTGGAAGAAATGTCTCACATTGGCCGCTAATTAATAAAAACACAAGTTTATTCTGCCATGCTGATAGGAATGACTTTATTTTTTGAAAAACATTACTTTTTAAAATAAATTTTCTTAACCAAAATTGCTGACACCATGTCTGTACTTATTTATGAATTTCAGGTGAAATATGAAACTACGTTATACAACAAAAGTACAAAAAATACAAATTTAACAATAAACAAATATGTATAAAGCCAAACACAAAACACAATAGGCAAGCAAATTATGAGTATGCTGTGCCTGTAATAACTTATGTATATGTATACGCACTATAAAAAATATTGATCGATGAGTGAAACTAAGCAAAAAAATACTTTATCATCGGGAATAAAGTGAATATGTATAATTCAAGTACGTACCATGCAAAAAGAAAATTGAAATTGGAAGCCATTCCTACAATACATTTATGTAAAGTGAACGATTTAGAAGATATTGGCTCAGAATTTTATTATTCACCCAAAATGTTGGTTTGCGAAAATGTGACGGCTCCATTTTGTGTAAACTGCGACCAACAAATGGATCAGACAAATTTGAAATTAAGAAATATAGTAAGTTGCTGACGAATACAAAAAGTGTCAAGCTACCTTAAAATTTCGTGGACGAAAAGCTACACCATAAACAAATATATCGATTCTATACAAAATATTAGAGCCGAAAGTAAAACTTTTTGTAATCTCTTGTTGAGCTCTCATCAGAAAGAGATATTTTTTTAAAAAATAAACTGAACCTAAGTTTGCCCCACATATCCACGTTAAGTTGGTTTCACCAATTACATTCTTAAACCTTAATGCGTTTCAAGGCATAAGAAAAAAATGCGAGAGGCTCAGCGAAAAAGATTCTAAGCATATGGTCTTTGTGATGGATGAAATAAGTATAAGAAAAAAATAAATAAAAAAAACAATTCTAGTTTGGACTTAACAGTTTCACAAGAACTGACGAAATTGTCACCCATATGTGTGTTTTTATGCTCAAGTCATTTAAGGCAAGCTCAACAGAATTGACATTGCCAAAAACAAAGTTTATAGAAAAATTGATAAAATGTTTTATTGATTTAATTTTGGTTCATTCTATGCTGGTAATTGTTACCGATCTGCAGTTCAAATCAACAATGAGATTCATAGATTTATGCAAAAATGTGTGATCACTTCGAGAGTGATGAAAAGAAACGCGTCTTCTTTTTAAGTGCGATGAAGCTCACACTAAACTCATTTCATTTATTTTTAAAAGAAACTTTAATGGAAGAAAGTGATGTCTACTTTATGACAAAAGCTTCTAATCAGGACAAATTGGAAAATACTCTTTCCGTATTATATACAAGCAAAACATGCGATGTTGAGTTCGAGAAATATAGTTATGATCAAGTAATTTTGTGTAAAAATAATGAAGTTAGGCTTTAGTTTGTATGTTCAAAATATTTATCCTATTATGTAAAGTTGTTGTTTTTTAATTTAAAGATAATAAAAAAACGTTTCAGAAAATATAACCTTTGTGGCGCAGTCAATACTATTTTTTTAAATGTATAGGCTAGAATGTTGATTTTGTAAAAAAATCCTTGGTGTACGAATTAATAGTGGTTAGAGCTCGTATGTATGTATGTAATACCATGTTCATGTAAAAGCATAAATTTCTATATATGGAATTTGGAATTAGTAAAACTTTTGCTTTAAAAAGAATGTAAAATTTAAAGAAATAAAACGAATTCAATATACAAAAATATTGTTTACTTTTTTATTTTGATAATATATTTTATATGACATTGTACAATATGCGACATCCGTATTCATACAACCTAAAAAAATTATATACTTGAATTTTAATATTTTTCTACAAATCAATGTTCTTTAAGTGCCGTTTTTTATTTGTTTTAAGTAATAAAACTTCCTTATTTAAAATCGTAAAAGAACCATTCGTAAATGTATCACAGCACTGCAACATCATATTCAGCACCATAAAACAACATATACTATTTTACTCAAAAATTTCCTCATGTAAATAAAAGGTAGTGCTGCCACAAATGTATATGCATTAATATTGCATCATTTTATTTTTTGTAGTAAACAGGTCCATTATTTTTTAAATATTTACTATACTACAAAATAATGATTTAAAAAAAATAAATTTAAAAATACTTTTTGAAAATTTGTACGAATACTGAATTTTCTTACTGTATATATTTGTCACTCCTCACTGAACATACTCTACACAGAGTTGCCAGTTCTTATTCTATATGCTCCTCGCAGGATTGCATATTGAATTTAATTCAATTAATTGTACAATTAAGTGCTAATTGGGCAATTTATACATTGTGGTTTTGTTTGGTAAATTGAGCTCAAAGCCTTAATTGCGTAAAATCCCTTAATTGTCAATTAAAGCTTATGTGTAAACGTAATATAATTGTTATAAAAAATAATAAAAAATTAATTCAGTACGAAAGCAAAACAGGTAGTGTCACAATTTAGTATATTAAAATCAAAATTTAGTATATTATCTCCACTGAACGAAATGAATCGATTTACGCTTGAGCAACGTTGGGATTTATTGAAAATTTATCATCATTTAAAATCATCTTTTCGAGTGCACCCATTACGAGTGACTGTTCAGTGCGGCTTGTGGAGTGGAGGCACAATTGATTTATTGCGTTAAACGTTTGATGACCGTTTAATTAGCCGGTCAGTTGGCCGCCAAGAAGCTGTGATTTGACACCGTTGTATTATTTTCTGTGGGGCGCCGTTAAAGACAAGTGTTATGCCGACAAACCAGAGACAATTGAACACTTGAAGGCCAACATTCGTAATGCCATTGCCGAGATACGACCCCATCTACTCGAAAAGTTCTCGAAAGTTGATCTGATCGAATGGGGTACTGTGAGGCCAGCCGCGGCAGTAGAGCTGCAAAACTATCGATAGTCGGCCCACTCGATAGTTTCGATAGTTTGCACAAAAATATCGATACTATCGGATTCTTTTAAGTGCTACTAGTGGCAACAATATTAGAATTTAAGTGAAAGGGAAAAAATAATAATAAATACACAATGTTGAAACAAAAAATAGACACACTTTATTTTTTTCCAGTATGTCATAAAATTTAATGTATTGAAGTTATTTGTTGTAAGACTAATCCTTATATACAGCGAAAATTGGTCAGACCACGAAGTGCTTCAAAACTAAAGTAATTAATAAAATCCAGAGAAAGAAAACTGCAGACTATGGGAAGAAAGCGTAGAACAACTATCAACTTTTAATTCCTACTTCAAAGATTAATCTCTTCAAGTCATCAAAAAGCCTCAAAAATGAACTTATTTCCTGTTTCAAGTCGCACAATAAGTAAAAAAACTAGGAAGCTAGGGTTATTTCGGGAACTTTTTTTTTGTCAGACCATAGCATGTTCTTCTAACTATTATGGTGCAGGTGTTGCTTATGTTTGCTGAGAAACGATACATTTCGAAGACTCTTACCATAAGTCTAGCTTCCATAAGTTTTTTTTTACTTATTGTGCGACTTGAAACAGGAAATAAGTTCATTTTCTTTCATTTTTATATAATATACTTATACATATATACAGCTTTTATCCAATCTGATTTCTGGAAATCTAATTTTTTGACTGATGTGGCTCTAATAGTTGTCGTTCTCTATATATACAAAATCCAATATTTAGTATGAATGTAAGGTGCCACGCCCACTTGTCCAATCTAGCCCAGTTTCTGACTGATGTTGTGTATTGTTTACGTCATTGTTTGAACCTAATTTAGAAAGTTATACTATTGGCGTTCTCAACATAGACAAAAATGAATACTTATTTCATATGGGTGGTACTACGCCCACTTGTCCAAATCCGTCCAAATTTTCCTGATGATATGTATTGACTATGAAGTTATTCAGACCAAATTCAGAAGCTTTTACTTTAACCGTTCTCAAGATACACAGAAATCAACATTTAGTTTGTGTTGGAGACACCACGCACACTTGTCTAATTCTTCCCACTTTTATCCTGATAATTCGTATTGACTACGAAGTCATTTATAACAAATTCGGAAGCCTTTGCTCTCAAGATATACAGAAATCAATATTTAGTTTGAATGGGAGATACCACGACCACTTGTCAAATTGCGCCCACTTCTTGCTTGATAATTTGCATTGACTATGAATCTATTTGGGCAAAATTTTGAGAATCTTTTTACCATTTTAAAGATATAGACAAATAAATATACACTTGGTATGGACATGGCACCGCACCAGCGTCCGGCAAACCAATGTAAGTGCATTTTACAATTGTGGTAGTGATTTGAGAGACTCTCTCTTAGACCACACTGCAGAAAAAATTGCATTTTGTCCCTAACACAAATAGTTGTGTACATTGTAAGTTCACATATTTCAAAAAAAAATTGAAGAAAAAAGGAAAACAACCATAAAAGAAATAAAAAAAATAATAAAATATAAAAAACAGCAACAACAAAACTACGAAGAAAAAACACAAAAAGTAACAGAAGAAAACAAAAAGCAATTTTAAAAGAATAATAAAAAACAACAACAACAACAAAGAACAGTTATAAAAACATCAAGTTAAAAAACATCAAGTTAAATTTTAAGACAAATAAAACATGTTGAATTAAATTTTTAATAATTTTATCAATTAGAAACTTTTTCTAGCAATGTGTTTTTCTATTTATCTTCTTTTGATTCCTCTCTGATTATTTTTTGCCTATGCGTTTCACTCCGAGCGCTCTTTGCTTCTCGATGGTATAAGCATACTACTGAGGATGATAGAGCTCCTTTTATTTCTTTTTCTTTTGTGAACGAGGTTAAATGTAAATACAGCAAACAATGCAATGTTACACGAGAATAAAAATGAGGAGAATAAACATCAAAGACGGGTTTCAATAATACACCGCCATAGAATAACTTTTCTTATATGAGACGCACACTCTATATATTGTATATTATTTGCTTATACCTAAACGCATCATCCTAATTGATTCCACAAATGATAAAGTCCTGCCCCACTGTGCAGTCACGGGAAAAATATAACAGAGTACATTTCTATTGAAAAAACTGGAGTCATATTCGATGTTCCCTTCTTCGTCTCTTGTCTTTTATCATAAATCTTTGTCGGTTAGTAAGAATAGCTTAAGTCGACTTAAGCTACTCTTCCATATCGACATAGATAGTTTATTTTAAAAATGATTTTTATCATTTCTCATTCTTATTTATATGACCTATTGATTCATGGTAACAAAGTTCCGACACAACAAGTATTTAAAACAAAAAGAATCAAAAAACTGGTAAAAAACAATATGAGTTTACTTTTGGAAAGTTTCTTGGTCTATATCTCATAACTAAACTTTTTCGAAACTGAATAATGTCATTGCTGATTTGTATTTAAGGGGCATACTACACAAGTCTTACTTTTTTAGAAGGTTTAGTCTGCCAATTTTTAGTCAAACTTTGAGAGCAGGGACTGACCCCGAACCCGAATATGAACCCGAACGGGTTCAGTTTCGTTGCTTATAAAAATTTTGAGCCAGAACTTGTTGAACTCATGTGAGAAATAGTTTATATGTTTAATAAAAAATATAAAAAATAAAATTCCAATTATTTTCACACAAAAAGGAGAATCCCCTTTCTCTGTTCAAAAATTTACAAGTGGAAAGAGAATAGAGTTTTATAGTAAAATCGGTATCTTGTTCTTCAGAAGGCGGTGAAGATAAAGATTTGCTCGAACAAATTCTAAAAAGAAGAAAAGATTTTGAAATTTACATTTTTCGAATGTAAATGACACCGGACGTTTGATAGCTTATTTAAAAATGAAATTGCAATTAACATATGTATGTATTTATGAAATATATTGAAGACAGGGAAAGAAAAATAATTATATCAAGCGGCTCAGATTGTATTTGCAGTACCTGCTTCACAAGTAAACATTGAGAAAGCCTTTTTAGCCTTGAAAGTTAAATGTAAATACGAGTATCTATTTTTAATATTATGCGAAATAAAAATTAAATTTCTTTGAAAAATAAAAATAAATTTCATTCTAATAAAACATTCGTACATATTTAAATTTTGAACACAACCCGAAGTTTTTATTTTGACTAACCCGACCCCAAACCTAAACCTATTTTTAAGTTTTCAGTCCCTGTTGGAGAGCTTTAACTTTCTAATTTCAAAAAAGATTATTATGACAACCAAAAAATTTTGTTATGAGGTACCTTTTCCACATTGAATTCTAGCATTATCAGTTGCTTAAAGTGGTCTCATTTTTGTCTTTTTATTGTTTAATTTTTTTTCTTTGAATTACTATAAAAGCGGAAATACATTATCAATCAGATGGAAGCTATATTGTAGTAGTATTGGTGAAAATTTATTTATGCTATTTATTTATGGTGAAATTAAATAAGGTGAAGTTGTCTGTACAACAACTAATTTTTGTACAAAAACAACAGGCAATATTTTTTGTACATTGTATTGTAGATGTCAAAAAATTTACATATAAAACAACGTAAACAAAAGTTGTATACAGTTAATACTTGTAAATTATAAGTATTTTATTTTTTTGAAAATTATAGTTTTCAAATATTTCGTTTTTTGGACGTTTTTCAATTATGAACATTAAATATTTTGACATATTTATAAATATATTATTTTTAATACGTTTTGATACATGTTTTTTGCAATTAGATATAGTTTAACGATATCCTAGGATCGTTCTTTTTAGTACGTCTCCGCTGTGCAAGAAAATGTTTTGACATCTTGTGAACAAAAAAAAAAAAAAAAAAACTATCAGCCGGACAACAACTTCACCTTATACATGCTGTTGAATTTTGCTACATTAAGAAACCTAAATAACTTTTTTATAATTAATATAAATAATTGAATTTTGATAGATAATTTTATTTTATTAAATATTTTGAATGCTTTTTTAAAACAATTGCTTTTAAATGGGATTCGCGCTGATTTACGTGAGTGTGATAGCTTTTTAATAAAGCTGTTCATGACTGTCTACAGATTTGATGTCGAAATTTCTTCAGTTATTGAATGAATTAACTGTTTTTAGTAATTTAAATTTGATGGATTCGATCAATACACATTCTGTTTATAGTAACCCAACAAGAAAAAATCTGCTACACTAAGATGCAGAGACAGAATTGTTGAGTTTTTATAAATAACTTTATTTAAGAATTTTCGGTGTAACTCTGCTATAACGGACCTGGCAAGGTGTGAACTTGCCACATCTGGTTAAAACCATACAAAACTGAAATGAATAATCTTTTGGAGCATTTCAGAAAATAAAAATCCTGAAACATTTTTAAATAACGATATGCAATTACGGTGCTTTCTTCAGAGAAGTATGGCCCGACAACACAGTTTGATGATTCTGCACACCACACTGTAAGTCGAGCTAGGTGCAATTCTCTCTCTTGAAGTATTTGTAGAATAGAGTCAAGATTTGTCTTCAGCAAAAAACCTTATTCTGCTATGGTTGCGATACTAAAAATGTGTATAAGCCGAATTGTATGAAATGTTCTGGCAAGAAATAGCAGCAATCAAAAAACTACCAAGCGATCGCAATGCAGAAGGAGAACACCTAAACCAAGTCTGGAAACCTCGATAGTGTCAAACTTAAACTAAATCGTTCCACTATTCGATTACGATAGTATTACAAAAGACGTAGAATTTGTAAAAAGCTTTTCGTTTCCTCTATAATTTCTAATTCAGAGGATTTACGCTATTATGCAAAAGGTTAATCTTTAGATTTTGATGAATACGGATTGATAGATACGGGAGCAAATATAAGTTGTATAGGCTCTGAATTAGCATCAGTAGATTTCTCGAAATTTAAAAGTTTTACTAAGTGTAAACATTACGTAAAAAACGCAGATAGTCAGTCACAATTAGTTTGTGGATGGCTTGATGTAGATATACTTTTTAAAGAACAGTCAAAGAGAATGAAAGTGCCAATAACTCAAAGATTGATTTTAGGAATCGATTTTATCATTTTTTCCGGTATTAGTTGGCTCTGTTGACCTAGTATCATCTTTGTCAGATCTTTCTGTACTTAAAGATAAGATTCAAGTACCATTAAATTCATTTAGTTGTTCAGAAGTTTCGGAAGAAAAACTTTACACTATTACACACAGCCAGCGGATGCAACTTAATGCTGTCATAGACTAGTTTCCGAATTTCGAAAAAGAAGGACTAGGAAAGACAAATCTTATAAGGCATACGATTGATGTTGGTAGTGCTATTCCAATAAAATCACGTTTTTACTCGGTTTCTCCCGCTGTAGAAAAGTTGATGTATAGTGAATTGGACCGAATGTTGAAACTAAGAGTTATAGAACCTTCAACGTCACCGTGGAGTTCGCCTATGCGTTTAGTCGTAAAGCCCAATAAAGTTCGTCTGTGCTTAGATGCAAGAAAGGTAAATGCAGTGATCAAGAAAGATGCGTATCCACTTCCACATATTGAAGGAATTTTTGTCAGGCTACCAAAAGCTAATATAATAACGAAGCCTATTGGCAGATCGCTTTCGATGAAAAAACGTCTTACGGCATTCACAGTTCCGGGTAGGCTACTTTACCAGTTTGTAGTCATGTCATTCGGACTGTGCAAAGCTCCGCAGACCATGTGTAGGCTTATGGACGAGATCATTCCACCAGAACTAAAGCACACTGTTTTTAGGTATGTCGATGATTTGGTTATTGCGTCTGAAGGTTTCGAGACTCATCTTGAAATTTTAGTCCGTATAGCTTCACAATTTTGAAAGCCAACCTGACTTTGAATGTATCAAAATCTAAATTTTGAGTAACGGAAGTAAGCTATTTAGATTGTGTCATCGGAAATGGAGGTATCACCACCGATCCAGAGAAAATTAAAGCTATTAAAGATTGGCCTGTACCTAAAACTTTACGACAAGATTGGATTGGCTGGATGGTATCGGCGGTTTATTGAGAATTTTTCCTCCATCGTATTTCCTATTACCGAGTTATTGTCTTGCAAGAAAGTGTTTAAATGGACTGATGAAGCGCAAATCGCGTTTGAAAAGATAACAACAATGCTCAAATCAACTCCAGTATTATCTAACCCTGATTTCAGTAAGAAATTTTTTCTTCATTGTGACGCCAGTGACTTTGGGATTGGAACTGTATTGACGCAACAGGATGAACAAAGAGAAGAACGACCGATAGCTTACATGAGCAAGAAATTAAACTCTGCACAGAGGAACTACAGCGTAAAGGAGAAGAAGTGTTTAGCTGCTGTAGAAGCTGCAAAATGTTTTCGCTGTTATATCGAAATGCAGGAGTTTGAGGTGATTACTTATTGTGGTTAATGCGACAACCACACCTGAGTGGACGATTAGCTCGATAGGTATTCAAACTGCAAGCATATAATTTTACCATCAGCCATCGAAAAGGTAAAGGCCATATCATTCCTGACGCTCTATCCAGAAATCCTAGTACGGATGTTGCTGCTCTGGAGTTCAAGGAACAGGAAATTGACTTAGATTCTTCTCATTTCTTTGATAAAGAATATTTAAACTTAAAGCAAAAGATTTCAGAAAATACAGCTAAATATCCTGACGTAAAGGTCATTGATAAATATATTTACTATCGTATGGATCATTACAAATAAGATGAAGAACAACAAGAACAATGCTGGAAGT
This sequence comes from Wohlfahrtia magnifica, assembly GCA_023159175.1. Lineage (NCBI taxonomy): Eukaryota > Metazoa > Arthropoda > Insecta > Diptera > Sarcophagidae > Wohlfahrtia > Wohlfahrtia magnifica. The sequence continues at coordinate 65,864 of JAKWBJ010000117.1, forward strand.
TATGGGTTCCTGTTAGAAATAAGACCATTGCGAGAGCACACTATGCGCCTGTTACATCACATGGAGGTATGGCGAAGACGCTAGCTTTGCTAGAGAAATTTTTTCTGGCCAGGAATTCTTAAATATGTCCGTAATTATGTAAGTCAGTGTGAAGTGTGTAAGACATCGAAAGCTCCTAATTTTGTTATGAAACCACCTGTGGGTAATCAGACCACATCCATTCGACCGTTCCAGCGTCTTTATATAGATCTGTTAGGACCATATCCGCGATGCAAAACAGGTTATGTTGGTATTTTGACAGTGTTAATAATTAGTAGTTACTTAATGTAAGAAATCTTTACAAGTTAACCCAATAAACCAGATCATCGAAATTATGTTGGCCTTCATCATCAGATCAATATGATTTGGTAAGTCAAACAATTGGTTTTATTATTATTATTATTTTTTCGTAAGCAACTCTCTTGCATTAAGCATTTAAAAAAAAGAAACAACAATCAATAAAATGTAATGGACTATTAAGAGCAATGATAAATAAGAGCAAGCAATAGATGTAGATTGTTTTGATTTTTGTTTCTTTTATTAAATACTTATAAAAATGATAATTAACCTGTTGTGGGCCAACAATTATTGTAGATTCAATATTTTATAAGAGTTATATATATTAAAAGATTTTTTGCTTCGTATTATGAGTGTTTTGTTATAATTATTATTAATTTGAAGATTTAAATAGAATAAGAGAGTTGAGTTTCTTTTGAAACCAAATTTAATTTAAAACTTAGAATGCTAAATAGAAATGTGCTAAATAAATAAGATTAATATCAAAAGATAAATTTGAATTTATGTGGGTGTTTTCTGTAAGGGATCGTGTAGAATAGATACTTGACTAGCTTTCAATCTTGGGGTTTCCGGATATGTTATCTTCAAAATTGGGTAGCCACAAAAGACGAGAAGTTTTTTTGAAACGGGATTCGAAAATTACCTGAGAAGTGGGGAAAAGTTATTAGCAATGATGTACAACATTTTGATTTTCTTTTTAATTCATTATTTTTTAAGTAAATTCCCAATACATAATTAATATTTTTTTGTAAATACACCGTGAAAACCTTTAAATTAAATTCGTTTTAATGTTTATAAAAAAACATAAAATTCCACTCGTGTTTTTTCAATATAATACCAAATAAAGCCCGGTTGCCAACTCTTGCCTAAAGTGACTATTATAAATATTGAACTTCATCCATTCGCGGAAGTATGACAAAATTTGTCAGAATGTATTCTAAGAATTTTTCTGTCTTATTTAGATTATAAAGGATATAAAAATTGTTACTGATTGGATTCATACGAAGTATTCATACTTTACTTTACCCAAATGAGTTAAAAAAATGTTGTTATTTTTGTTTTTCCATTAAACAGATAAAATGCTATTTTTCTTTTTATTCATAAATATATCGTTACGTTTTAACCTTTTTAAAACGTTTCAGTTCGTTTAAATTGGGTTAAAATAAAACAAACACCGCTTTATTTTTGTTACAGTTTTGTTTATTTTTACTACACAATAACTTTTATACTGCGAGTCTTAACACATCACTTAATATTCGTTTATACAACACTTTTATTTCAGCTTTAACACATCTTTATCTTACGACAGCCAAACGATAACCAACTTGCGTATATGTAAAACAGCCCTCTATATACCTAATTGCCTGCATTTTGGAAGGTTCAGGCTATATCGAACATCTTCCATATCCGTTAATTCAAATGTAACGTAAAGATGGTCGATACGACAGTGCTGCCAAATTGACAGGGTGACACAAAATATACCAAAATCCCACAATGCAGAGTTTTATTTTTATTTTCGTAACAATATGTTACATGTTTGAAGTATAAATAAGACTCCGATAAATCTACATAATTATTATTGTTTTTATTTATAGGCCTTATCTATGAGAAAAATTCTTGTCTGATTATGCGGTGGAGTCACTGTACTTAATTTTAAATAAATTTAACCTTTTTTCTCTTTGGCAGTAGCGCTGAATTATTGACGGTTGTCTCTTTTTAATATACATAGCAATTATTCTAGTGTTCATAAAAATTTTATTTTTACTAAAACAAATAAAGTTGTCGTCTTTTAGATTTTATCGCATATCGGCTTTTTTGGAGCAAAAATCGGCATTTTGATAATTTTAAGTCAAAAAATCGACAAAATGCCGATAAATCAGCAAATATGGCAGGCCTGAGTGTAATATTACTACAATACAACTTCTATGTGATTGATAGTATATTTCCACCTTAAGTAAAAAGTTTGTTAACAGTTTTTTTCTCCTCATGCGCAAATTTTTTAGTTGCTTGTGTGCTCGAAATAATTAAAGAAGCTAACAAACATGATGCAATAAGGAGGTGGACTCGTTTGAATTTTGAATACAACACTGTGTCAACGCTTTACTCTGCTGTCACAATAATACAACGCTGTGGTAAACAAAAATAATGATCTGTCCATGATGCAATGAAAAGAAAAAACTTTTTGAAATTAGAGTGTAGACAGTTCTGTATCAGGTGTTATTATTTTTATAAAATGAGACCACCTTGTAATTGCATCATGCTAAAACATTTAGTCCATTTGTAGCTTAACGGCAACACTGATTATATTTTCTGGCCAAAATATTTCATATTTAATACAAGTATTAATTATAACAACGCTGATTAAAAACCAGTTTTTTTTACTGGCAACTCCTCTTTATTTGTGTGTCAAAATAATTTTTGCATTGAACGAAGACTGTAAAATTTTGTGGCCGTCTATATTTTTTCCCTTGATATAGGGATAAATTATAAAATATAGTGTTTGTTAAACAAAATACGTTTTATGTTCTATTCATAATAACAAATTGAGAAATTGTAGTTTGACAACTAAAATTACATTCATGCTACTGCAATGGTCATAGCTCTTCAATATTTATATGTATATACAAGCTTTCGCATATATTCAGAATAAATACATACAAAAAACTAGAGAGAAAAAAAGGATATATATATGTATGGATGTATGTATATATGCATATATATACATGTATATATATATATATATATTTGTATATAAAGAAATATCTATTTAGATTATATGATGTTTGCTTTTCATTATTATAGTACGAAACAGTGAAATCAAATTTTTATTAATAACCTTGCATTTAATTTTTGTAAAAGTGTTCTTAAAAAAAGTAAGCAAAATGTCTGCGAACTGTATGGGAGTTGCCGAAAATTTTACCCTTCCCGTCGAAGTAAGGGAGAAACTAGCTGAGCTTGATTTGGAACTATCAGAAGGTAAGAAAATACAAATTATGCTAAAAAGCTACTTTTGTATAGGTAGACTTAAAAAACAATATACATTCGTTAAATACATAGTGGCACATCAAACTAAGATGCCATCTAAGAAGTATCTATTTTTTTTTTTTCAATTGTAAAGGACAACACACAAATCGAATTTGATAAATAAGAGTGTATTAACTCAAAATTTTTAAAGTTTTACTTTTTGCAAGAAAGTTTCACTTTTTGCAATTACATCAATATCTATCTATTGTAAAAATTTCAATGTATTCTGATCACCCTTTCATCTCGAAAACTAATTTTGAGGCCATTTTCGTGATAGTGTAGTGACTACTTTTTTATCACCAAAAAATTATTATTAAGTTAATACAAAAGTGGAAATAGAAATGTATCGTAGGTATATTTTCATAAAAAAGATTTTTTTTTTGCTTACTATGATAGTATTCGGATTTTCAAATCTTAAATGTAACCACAGCAGTTTTCAACCTCTACTCAATATTTTACAATTTTGCGTTAATACATCTTGTTGATCGAGTGCTATATGAAATTAGTTTTACCGTATGATGTATATGAATTAGAATCAACACAGTTTAATTTTTATACACAAAACTGTATATAGAATATAACTCTCTGTTAAAGATGATAAAGACAGCACATTGAGAGTCTTAAAAATAGTAAAATGTTTTCAAGTGTTGTAGAAAATGACCGTCCAACCAAAATGATTGAACCCATAAAACGACAATTAGTTATAAACATTTTAGAACAACTACTCTTAATATCGCCAAAGATATGAAAAATTCTTCAATAGAATCTATACGCCCAGAGGCTGTATGTAGAAAAAAAATGCTGGTTTTTCAGATCCATTAGAATAAAAAAACAGTTAAGTAAAAAAGGCAATCGATTTGAATTTGCTAAAAAGAACATATTAATATATTGTTTATTCGAATAGCAGGACTGCACTTTTGTTCGTTTACCTTTATTTCATATTTCGCTTATTGGTATACTTGATCCTATAAGTACTGCGAATCGACCTGTGTGTTTCATGTACTCTTTAAAATGCAGTATCGCCAGCAAATGTAGAAGAATTAATATATTCACTTGCCGGCATGTCAGTGGTACATATTGCCATTAGAATAGGTACCACATTATTGAAAAAATTGTGAATTTTTAGATTTTTTGCGTAACAAAGTCTTAAATCTAGCCTTTTTACATTAAGCTCGTCACTATTTTCACATAAATTTATTTTGGTTTCATCTCCAATTTATATTAATCCAACCAAAAGGTATTAAATTTTGGTCTACACGACGATTTGTGCCTATTTGTAGACTCTTTCCTCTTAAATTTTTTTGTTTTTAACAAATAGCTATTCTTCGTAGAAACTGCACCACATTTGAGTGAATTAAAACGAAATTTTTCGACCGCACAAGTGCAATTGTTATAAATTTAAAAGACTTGTTCTATTTTTACAGCTTTTGAAAAAGTATTCTCCAAAGTACATCTACTCACGCTCAGAGTGGGACACTAAACAAAATCCCTCAAAATCATTTTATAACCCAAAATTCATAAAAGGATTGGCTAAATTTAAGAATTTTTCCGTAATGTATTAATTTATTAAACGATTATACAAAAGTTATAAAAAATCTCACAATTCTTAAAATAAAGTTTGAAATTAGTCTTTTTACAATATACTCCTCCCAAGAATTTTCAGATTTTTCAAAAAGGCGATTTTTTAAAATTCGATTTTCTCAAATCCGGTGATCTTTCCAGACATCCCAATATATGGGCTCTGTTTAAGACCCTTTAAGCTAGCATATGTATATAGTGGTATATGTGTACCCTTCCATATATTGGAGAAATGCCCACTCATCCTCCCAAGAATTTACATATTTTTCAAAAAGGCGATTTTTTAAAATTCCATTTTCTCAAATCCGGTGATTATTCCAGACATAACACTATATGGGCTCTGTTTAGGACCCTTTAAGCCAGCATATGTATATAGTGGTATATGTGTACCCTTCCATATTTTGGAGAAATGCCCACTCATCCTCCCAGGAATTTTCATATTTTTCAAAAAGGCGATATTTTAAAATTCGATTTTCTCAAATCCGGTGATTTTTCCAGACATACCACTATATGGGCTCTAGACAGGACCCTTGGCACAAACATTTATATATAGTGGTATAGGGGAGCACTTCCATATTTTAGAGAAATAGCCACTCATCCTCCCAAGAAATTTCAGATTTTTCAAAAAGGCGATTTTTTAAAATTCGATTTTCTCAAATCCGCTGATTTTTCCAGACATACCACTATATGGGCTCTAGACAGGGCCCTTGGCACAAACATTTGTATATAGTGGTATAGGGGAGCACTTCCATATTTTAGAGAAATAGCCACTCATCCTCCCAAGAAATTTCAGATTTTTCAAAAAGGCGATTTTTTAAAATTCGATTTTCTCAAATCCGGTGATTTTTCCAGACATACCACTATATGGGCTCTAGACAGGACCCTTGGCACAAACATTTGTATATAGTGGTATAGGGGAGCACTTCCATATTTTAGAGAAATAGCCACTCATCCTTCCAAGAAATTTCAGATTTTTCAAAAAGGCGATTTTTTAAAACTCGATTTTCTCAAAGGGGAGCACCTTCATATTTTCCAGAAATGTTCACTTATCTTCTGAAGATATTTTATATTTTGTATGCAATCGCTGTTAATCTCTTAACAGTACTCTCTTAACGCAAAATTTGTGTATGTTAAAAAAGTAAGGTTGGTGTCTTGGCTCTTCAAATGCGAATTTATCTTCACACACTTTTATTATTATTATTATTATTATTATTATTATTATTATTATTATTATTATTATTATTATTATTATTATTATTATTATTATTATTATTATTATTATTATTATTATTATTATTATTATTATTATTATTATTATTATTATTATTATTATTATTATTATTATTATTATTATTATTATTATTATTATTATTATTATTATTATTATTATTATTATTATTATTATTATTATTATTATTATTATTATTATTATTATTATTATTATTATTATTATTATTATTATTATTATTATTATTATTATTATTATTATTATTATTATTATTATTATTATTATTATTATTATTATTATTATTATTATTATTATTATTATTATTATTATTATTATTATTATTATTATTATTATTATTATTATTATTATTATTATTATTATTATTATTATTATTATTATTATTATTATTATTATTATTATTATTATTATTATTATTATTATTATTATTATTATTATTATTATTATTATTATTATTATTATTATTATTATTATTATTATTATTATTATTATTATTATTATTATTATTATTATTATTATTATTATTATTATTATTATTATTATTATTATTATTATTATTATTATTATTATTATTATTATTATTATTATTATTATTATTATTATTATTATTATTATTATTATTATTATTATTATTATTATTATATTATTATTATTATTATTATTATTATTATTATTATTATTATTATTATTATTATTATTATTATTATTATTATTATTATTATTATTATTATTATTATTATTATTATATTATTATTATTATTATTATTATTATTATTATTATTATTATTATTATTATTATTATTAATTATTATTATTATTATTATTATTATTATTATTATTATTATTATTATTATTATTATTATTATTATTATTATTATTATTATTATTATTATTATTATTATTATTATTATTATTATTATTATTATTATTATTATTATTATTATTATTATTATTATTAATATTATTATTATTATTATTATTATTATTATTATTATTATTATTATTATTATTATTATTATTATTATTATTATTATTATTATTATTATTATTATTATTATTATTATTATTATTATTATTATTATTATTATTATTATTATTATTATTATTATTATTATTATTATTATTATTATTATTATTATTATTATTATTATTATTATTATTATTATTATTATTATTATTCATTATTATTATTATTATTATTATTATTATTATTATTATTATTATTATTATTATATATTATTATTATTATTATTATTATGTATTATCGTATTATTATTAGTTATTATTATTATTATTATGTATTATTATTATTATATATTATTATTATGTATTATTATTACTTATTATTATTATTATTATTTATTTCTTTATTTTTTTTTTTAATTATTTATTATTATTATTTAAAAAATTATTTATTATTATTATTATTATTATTATTATTATTATTATTATTATTATTATTATTATTATTATTATTATTATTATTATTATTATTATTATTATTATTATTATTATTATTATTATTATTATTATTATTATTATTATTATTATTATTATTATTATTATTATTATTATTATTATTATTATTATTATTATTATTATTATTATTATTATTATTATTATTATTATTATTATTATTATTATTATTATTATTATTATTATTATTATTATTATTATTATTATTATTATTATTATTATTATTATTATTATTATTATTATTATTATTATTATTATTATTATTATTATTATTATTATTATTATTATTATTATTATTATTATTATTATTATTATTATTATTATTATTATTATTATTATTATTATTATTATTATTATTATTATTATTATTATTATTATTATTATTATTATTATTATTATTATTATTATTATTATTATTATTATTATTATTATTATTATTATTATTATTATTATTATTATTATTATTATTATTATTATTATTATTATTATTATTATTATTATTATTATTATTATTATTATTATTATTATTATTATTATTATTATTATTATTATTATTATTATTATTATTATTATTATTATTATTATTATTATTATTATTATTATTATTATTATTATTATTATTATTATTATTATTATTATTATTATTATTATTATTATTATTATTATTATTATTATTATTATTATTATTATTATTATTATTATTATTATTATTATTATTATTATTATTATTATTATTATTATTATTATTATTATTATTATTATTATTATTATTATTATTATTATTATTATTATTATTATTATTATTATTATTATTATTATTATTATTATTATTATTATTATTATTATTATTATTATTATTATTATTATTATTATTATTATTATTATTATTATTATTATTATTATTATTATTATTATTATTATTATTATTATTATTATTATTATTATTATTATTATTATTATTATTATTATTATTATTATTATTATTATTATTATTATTATTATTATTATTATTATTATTATTATTATTATTATTATTATTATTATTATTATTATTATTATTATTATTATTATTATTATTATTATTATTATTATTATTATTATTATTATTATTATTATTATTATTATTATTATTATTATTATTATTATTATTATTATTATTATTATTATTATTATTATTATTATTATTATTATTATTATTATTATTATTATTATTATTATTATTATTATTATTATTATTATTATTATTATTATTATTATTATTATTATTATTATTATTATTATTATTATTATTATTATTATTATTATTATTATTATTATTATTATTATTATTATTATTATTATTATTATTATTATTATTATTATTATTATTATTATTATTATTATTATTATTATTATTATTATTATTATTATTATTATTATTATTATTATTATTATTATTATTATTATTATTATTATTATTATTATTATTATTATTATT
>JAKWBJ010000117.1:77500-112500 GCA_023159175.1 Wohlfahrtia magnifica
CCATTCCAATTTTAATTTTTTGAATAAAGGTTTATTCTCGGTTTATTCTCGTTTAATTTAAGTTTATTCATCCGCAGCCATTTGTTTAAGTTTTCAATATCTTTACCGAGTCCTTCATAACATTGTTCATCTGTACTACCCTCAATATATATAAGTTTATCGTCCGCATATAAATTTATTTCACAATGACTTATTATATTTGGCATATCGTTTATATATATAATAAAAAGCAATGCACCAAAAATTGATCCCTGTGGTACTCCATATTCGTTATTAACTGTCCTGGATTTAATATTATTTACCTTTGTTATTTGTCTCCAATTCGTCAAATATGATTCAAACCATTTTAATTCAGTTCCTTGAATGCCGTACTTGCAAAGTTTCTGCAGTAGTATACCTCTATCAATTGTTTCAAACGCTCGTTTAGAGTCTAGAAAAATTGCAACAATCCTTTTGTCTCTTTCCGATTTTTTCCACCTGTTTATAAGAAAATTAACTGCTGTTTCGCAAGAGAAATGTTTTCGGAAACCAGACTGATACTTAGATAATAAAGCGTTCGATTCCATATATTGCTCCAATTGTTCCTTTACTACTTTTTCCATTACCTTTTCACATGTCTTCAAGGTATTAATTGGGCGAAATTCTTCACAAAGTTTTGTCTTAGCAATCTTCTCAATGGGCGTTATCATTGACTCTTTCCAATTATCAGGAAATATTCCTGTTCTTAAAGATTCATTTATTATGTCCAACATCGTTCTTCCTATCACATTCCAACTATTAAGTATAATTTTAATTGATATTTTGTTGTAGTCCGCCTTATTCTTTAAATTTTTACATATAATTTTTAGTTTATCCAGAGTTATAGCACTGAATTTAAATTTAGAGTTTATGACAGGAATTCGGTTTGAGTATTGCACGTAAGGTATTGTATCTCTTACAGATCTTATACTATCAACAAAAAATTCGTTAAATTTATCAGCCATCTGCAAATTTTCCTTATATTCTATTTAGTTAAATATCACAGATTGAATTGTATTCTGGTTTTTATTAAGTATTAGATTCTTTATCTCTCTCCACATATCCTTTTGATTTCTAGCATTAATTATTTTGTTATTTATAAAATTTCTCTTTCCATTTTCCTTTTTCACCTTATATAAATTTCGAACGACTTTGTAGTTATTCCATGCTGCGTTACTATTATCTATTTTCGCTATTTGGTATTTATTAATTTTTTCCCGTTTTAATTGCCTTAGTTCATTGTTAAACCATTTATTTGAGTTGCATCCGTTGATAGTTCTTTTAATAGTCATATTTTCAACTGCATTCTCCAAATATCCGTCAAAGACGTAAACTTTGCCATCAAGGTCCTCATCTTCACTTATTTGTCTTATACCTTCAATTTCTCTATTATGTTGGGTGGTGTTGTATTCAAATATTTTAACTTCCTTATTCCTTTTACCTACATCTAAGTACTTATCGCAGTCAATAATTATTATATCAATTGATTCACGATCAGCAATTTTATTCATTAATTTTGGCTGTTATGTTTATATTATTCGTCATTATATAATCAATAATGGTTTTTGAACTTCCTGTAATCCGTGTAAATTCTCTCATTATTTGCCTAAGTCCATTATCATTTATTACGCATTCTATTTTGTCCTTGTAAAAACCATTTTTGCTCCAATCTATATTAAAATCGCCTGCTATTATTAAATCACAGTTTGCGTCGTTTATATTCTCCAAAATTTCTTCAAATGCTGCAATAAACTGCCTTTGCGCTACTTGGTGATCTGTATACAGCCGTAATTATACATATGTAGTTTTCATATTTAGCGATGTATGCAGTTATCCAAATTTTGGAGTTAATAACTTTTTCGGCCACTATTCTCACATCCCATCTTTTCTTGAAATAAACTAGTACGCCTCCAGTTCTTGTTGAGTTTGATAGAGTTGTATATTGATTGTAATTTTCTATTTCTATTTCTTGTTTCTCTATATCTTCTGTTAAATGAGTTTCCGACAAAATAATAAATTCTGGTTATTCCATTTCCATAATTATCTTATTAAAGTTGTTAAGTAATCCTTGTATATTGGTACAAATGCCGTATATTTGCCTTGATTGTTAGGCAGTTAATCCTATTCTTCTTTTTTTTAGCATTTAACTTGTTCTGATATACCGGACATTCTCTGCTTGCTGTTACATGATTTTCATCTAAGCCAAAATTTAACCTTTTATTAATTCTAACACAATTAATGCATTTATTCATTCATTTCATTGTGTTCTCCATGGCATTTATAACATATTTCTTGATTTTTACATTCTGACAACTTATGATTATACCCTCTACATTTAAAGCATTGTATAATATCAGTGCCATCATATATTTTACATTTTTCCCATCCAATGTTAACTTTTGTACGGTCATTATTTGCATATACGATCCGTTATCAATTTTTATTTTTGCATTGTAAAAGGTGCGACCACATCTTTTATATTCAAACCATTTTAGCACTTTTAATTCACTATTTTTTAAAATATCATTCTGTTTTTTTAATTTATCAATTATTTCATTTTCTGAAAATTTAAATGACATTCCCGTTACTGCTATTTTCATTTCCGGTTGATTTGGTACTTTTATTTCGTATTTCCCACTCATTTCGTTTTGTACTGCTTCTTTTATTTTTTCTCTCTCTTCATTGCTTTCACTTTGGATAACAACAGCTCCATTTTTTCTCTCTTCCACATTTACAATTTTAAAATTGGTTGGATTTACCTTTCTATTGAGATCCTCTTTTGTTTTGTCTATACCTTGTTTTTCCTTTGGCTTAATTATCAGCGGGTTTTGTTTATTCTTATCTGGCATCACCGTTTTATTTTTTAATGCATCTGCAAATGATAGCCTACTGGTTGCTCTGACATTTTTCTCCGTTATAGCTTTTTTTATTTCGTCACACATCATTTTGTTATTTACTTCAATTGTATCACACATCTCTTTGTTTTTGTTTTCATGTTCATTTATTGTTATGTACAGCTTTTTGACTTCTTTTATATTTTTGTCACAGTATTTTTGTGCTTTATCTATCGTTTTAAGCCTCTCTTCATATCTTCTCTCAATCGCTTGTAATAGTTGTTTTATTTCACATTCGTTTTGTTTTAGTGCTGTTTCAAATTCGCCTTTATATGTTAGTTAGTTCTCTTTATTTTTTATTACACTGCTCTGAATTTCTGCAAGCGCCAAATCCACGTTATGGATATATTGCAGGCAGTCATCACACATAAAGCGTACGTAGCCACCGGAATCCAATATGCCAATAGAGTATTGATCCACACCCGAGCATCTCTTAGCACATTGAAACACTTTTTTGCATACACCTGCACACATTATGCCTGACTCTCCGCGTACTGCAATTTTATAATGATGGCATTCAGCCATCTTTGCAATCTTTATTTTCAAATATTTTCTATTTAGTATAGAGTTATTTTTATTTTCTTTTTTATATTAACTTTTATTAATTATTATTATACGATTTTTAAATAGTCCTGTCTATTTTTAAATCCAATAGAGCTTTATTTTACACACCCGTTTCTGACAAGTGTTTTCACACATAATACTATATATAAATAAGAAATATATTTATCCAAAACTTAAAAAAAAAGATTTTTTAAATGATAAGTGTTTTAAAAAAATTCAAGAATTTTTTAAATTAAATTAAAAAAACACCAACTTCACCTTAAAAGTTAAGACCATTCAGTTATGGCAGAATTTGAAAGAATTTATGGATTGCAGTCTCCTTACATTTTACTTTTCTCAATTTCTGTTACATGTTTCCACATGCATTTCCAAACTTACTAATTTGTTATATTCAGTAAAATAATTTTTTTGCAAATATTTTTATTTATATTTTCATCCTTGATGGGATCGATCAAAGGGACTTTGTACCTGCGCGTGAATAGTACCAATTCTGTCTTTCCCGGGTTTCCGTTCAACCCACTATCAGTACTCCACCGACTGAGAAGGCCCAGAAATGTCTGAAAGCGCTGCGACATTGTGTCAAGTAATTTTCCCGACACAGCCACTGCAACATCATCCGCATACGCTACATGCTTGAATCGATTAGAATCAAGTCTCACGCGCAAAGTGTTAACGGTCAAATTCCTCAGCAGAGGGGGAAGGAAGGTCCCCTCTATATCCAGGAATGCCACAAGAGAGCATACCTGTGCACGAGGGCATTTTCAATATACCCCACAAACGAGTGAAGCACAATCTTAACATATCTGCCCCTAGTGTAAGGGGGCATGTTGGGACGCAGATAATAGGTCAGGTTCTATGGTACTGCGAAGATGCAAGTCGACCAACCTTTCCAGAGTCTTCAAAAGAAAAAAAGATAGGCTGATGGGTCTAAAGTCCTTTGGACCCGTATGGGAAGTTTTTCTCCCCTAAGGAATAAATACCATCCTGCATACGGTCCAAGGTCAGGAATATAAGATAGCCATCAGCCAAAGAATCGCCAAATCAGCGCTGAAACAGCATACTTCTCGTCCTAAAAAGGTTTTTATCTGTCTCCCCGGTAGACCTGTAGAAAGATCGACTCGAAACCGTAGTAGACCTCTCCACCTTTCTTCCGTAAAGGTGGCGGAGACTCCTTGTTCAGGAGAATTATCCTCCTGGATGAGCCATCCTACGCAGAGACCTTGGCAACCATCCAACCATGTGAAGGGATGTCAGGGTTACCGCAGCGTATGAGATCCAGGATCTTCTTTTTGTCAGATGGTTCGTCGGGAATTTGGCTATTGCCTGCTTTAAAAGCAAAACCGATTGCTCGTTTGAGCAGGCCATAAGCTTAACGCACCCGCGATATCATCCAGCATCGTCACACTGAGGGGAAGGTCCTGGGTGTTCCTTTAGGACTCTCCAGAACACTCCCATCAGCTTCTTCTGCACTAATTCCCAGTTCTCCCGGGAAATATAGCAATCAGCGTCGCTTCTGTCAATGATGGTTCCTATGAGATGACCTTTGGGCACCTCACTAAAGGACCCATTCAATGATGGCTTCGGACGTTTAGTCCCGGGTTGTTGGTCTTCCTTTGCTTCTCCTCGTACGAACGTTGCCAAAGGTTCGTCCAAATAAAACTTGTTCGCATATCCCTCACTAGCAGTGGGTGGTAAAGTTTGGTAGACCGAAGACTTGTTCGCGTTTCCCATATTCACAATAGGCACTGGGTTACCTGCCGCCCGAGGGTTCTGGTTGGCAGGGCCCGAAACAGGGGGTTTCACCGGTCCTTTGCCGGCGCGGGCCAAGGCAGCTTTAAAGGTGCTTGCCTGTGAATCCAGAAGCCACTACTCCCTTTTGAGGCAGGTTTTACGCATCTGGAAAGTCCAGGTTTCCCCTTCCTCCTGCTTTTGGTTCAACACCAGTGGCATGCAGACTAGCCTGAATGGTGTCTTCATCAGACTAACCTGGACCTTGGTAGCATTCGATTTACCACGACCCAAGGACGTTGTCGTGGTAATAGAACCTCCGGAGATTATAAGGCCCCGACCATGGGGCTTGATTCTTTCTTACTCACCGGACTAACAAGAAAACAAGTGCGTTTTATACATAACCGCCAAGTTGTAGAAAGCTGTCTTCCCTCTGGGATCAGACAGACCCCAAACCGCCCAATATGGAAACACGCTAGTGGATTTCGGACAATTGACGAAGGAATCCGAGGATTCAGAGGGATTTTACCTGATTGATGTCCAACTTTTACCAAGGATTGGAGATCACCAAGAAGGTAACGTCTAATAGACAGGGGATGGGCAATTCTTAGTTTAGTGCTCGCCATAAACCACTCTGGTATGGGAGACCCACCCTAGCGAAGGTTGAAGACAACGAATGAGTAAAAATCGTGCCATCTGGGATTCAAATGCGAATATACACCACCCCCGCGTATGCTTTTTCTGATGCATCAGAATTCAGAATTCGATGAAACGGAGTATGTGGTGGATGAACCCTTATCTGGCGATACATTTGTGTGATGTCACAGTTAAAAACATACCTAAACAATCGCCAACGAAGAAATAAAATTACCAAATCGGTCTGCAAAGTTAGTCCCACAAATAAACAATCATTCAAGGAAGTACCATTCGAAGTCTTATTCGACGTATTGAAGACTATCCTAAGTTTTGTGGTCTTCCTATCAAGCTTAATAACAGGATGGTGCGGCAAATAATATGAATAAGTAATCGCTTTGTCAGAAGGACCTACCGGTTTCGTATGGCCTAAGCTCAAATATTCCTTCACAACCTCATCATACATATTCCTAATGTCCGGTTTGCGCAAAAGAGATGATTCGATTCTAAAAAATTGCCAAAAAGCACTAGTCCGCGAGATACCCAACAAGCAGCAATCTCGTGCAAGATGAAAAACTTGACGATTATTTGCATTTAAGTTAGAAGCCCTAGACGTAGAAGGTCCTGAATTATCAATATTCACAGGATGAGTCACTTGACCCGTTGACATATTCCTGTCCTGAATCGTCGTATTAGCAGAGTTGTTTGCAGAGACCTCCCGATGAAGTAAGGTATGTGTCTCTTATTGCAAATCGAACAACTATGACTGCTACGACAATCCTTAACTTCGTGTTGCCTTCAAAAACAATTAACCCAGCAATGATGTCTTTTAATCGCTGAAAATCTTTCAGAAGCATACGTCTCCTGAAAACGATGACAAAATCTCAATAGATGACTTTGGACCGGACACAAAATGTGCCTAGATTCCGACGAAGTATTCGAAACATACTTTCGTACTTTATTATCACCTTCTTTTCTGCCAACATTCGACCCCTTCAGATCGCGTATACAAACCAAAGTTTGAATTCTTTCCGTGAGAGAGCAATCCAAATCTTTCCATATGGGCAATGAAGTTATATCCTTAACGCCTTGTTCCCAGATAGACACCGTCTGCTCTGGTAAGCGCTGGATACACATAAAAACAATAACACGATTCCAATTCGATGTTGAGATCTTATAAATAGACAAAAATCCATTGATTCAACGTTGTAAAATCTTTAGATCCGCGCTTGTCTCCTTAGTCAGCGTAGCTAACCTAAACAAATTCCTAAGTTGGTTGTTAACAAACATTTGTGGATTCTCGTAAGTATCTCTCAAAAGCAATATCAAACCTGTCGTTGGTCAAGGAGAATTTTTGAAACTATCTCCCTAGCTTCCTTACCAGTCTTCTTCACTAAGTAACACAACCTTTCAACATTACTAAGATGACTATTATTCACATATAATGTGGTAAATAAATCTCTAAATGTAGGCCATGATAAATAGTCGCATTCAAAAATATCCGTGTCAACCGTAGAGTGACTTACACAACGAATAAGAATTTGTAAATATGTCGAAATATATATATATAAAGGCAATATATAAGAATATATATGTATATACACAAATAATAAAAAAATATATGTATAACGACAAACCGAAAAATAATAAATAACAAATAGAATTTTTGTATCACTCGCGTTAAAAAATTCCACGGCACTTTATTTCCAAATATTACCGAAAATATATACCGACTAAAAAGTATTTATATATAATAAATTATTACGGCCGTCCGCCCGAGTAAACAAACGCATGTGTGTGTGTATATGTCAAAACAAATGCGGTCATCCACACTTTTTATTGTATTAAATTTACATAAATTACACTGAAATAACGTTCAGATTACTAACCTTGCGATAGAAGATATACAATGATAAAATCCTCGTGAAGGGCTCGTCTTGTCTTCTCCGGTTCGAAGTACCAAATGTTAAGGCGTAAATCCAATATAAAGAAACTCACAAAAAGAAAATAAAAATCATTTAATTTATTTTATATTAAGGATTGAGTATATATCTCTTTTATTGATTTTCAAATATTTACCTTGAAATTAAAATGTGTGAAATATATAAATTATTTGTTTACAAAAATAAGAGGTTTTATTTCTCCAAGAGTTGAAGATATAATAAAAATAAAAATGATAATCGAATTTGACTACGGTTAAAATATTAGCCAAAAACAAAGTTTCAATACCGTAACTCACTAGATTTTTACCTTATATTTTCATCCTTGATGGAACACTTAAAGAAAAAAGCCAAATAAACTAAATTAAATAGGAGTTGTACTTAAACAAGTACATTAATATTTTTTGAAAGTTCTGATACCGATTTGACTTGATTCATTTTTAAAACTATGTGCTTTAAAATTAAATTTCTATAATTAACTTTAAAGTTTTGTATTACCCCTTGGTCTAGAGGTTGACAAACTGAAGTTGTATTTGCTGGTAAAAAACTAATAACGTTTGTCAACTAAAATCCCTAGGATGCGATGCAGCGTTGTCTAAAAACTAGATAATTATTATTCTATTGCAGGATTTAATTTTTCATGTTTGTGAAGATAACTTTGAATTTGAAAAGCAAAGACACCAACCGTATATTTTTAATATCCTCAAATTTTGCTTTCCAGAGTACTGTTAAGAGGTTAACAGCGACTACATACAAAATGTAAAGTATTGTCAAAGGATAGGTGGCCATTTCTCTAAAATATGGAAGTGCTCACATATACCGAATTACATATATCACATATACAATTAATTATGAACATTAAAATCATCAGCAACAACAATTTTACTGCTGACTGATTATTCAGTAGCCAGTGCTTTACCTTCGCTACTGAATAATCCAACAGCAACCCCTGCAAGTGGTTCGCACCCAAAAGTTTGGTGGTAATAATGGAGAGAAGGGAAAACGATAGTACTGATGGTGGAGGTATAATTAAATTTTCCACTTCGGTTCAAACTAAACGATCCACCGTATATCGTCTCTTAATTTTCAATCTTGCCCGCATTACTTTTTGTAAACTTTTTGTTATTTGTTTTAATATTAATATTTTGTTATTTTCGTTTTTGTTGTTTGATATTGTGTTATTTGTTTTTAAATATATTTTGAACTTTTGTTCCGTTAAGAATGCTGTATTAAGTTATTGTTGTTTTTCAATTCTCTTTTATAAATTGTTTCGTCAAGTGTTGGGATAATTATTGCTTAGTTTTTTTTTTCTGATGTGTTGTTGTGAATTTAAAAGTCGCATTCTTGTTAAATTTATTTCTTTTGTTATGTGAGGAAGACGATATTTTTAATAATTTCCAATATATACCGTACTTTGTATGGCCCACTTATCCGATTCCGGAAATAGGGTTGCCTGATTTGAAATCAAAGAAATCAGCACATAACGGAAAAAAACAGTACATTGATAAGAAATCAGTACACATTTTTGATTCACAAATTCAATACATAACGATAAATAAAAGCAAAACTTATTATATTTCAAGAAGTTTAAACAATACACTTTAAAGATGGGTGTAAATGAAATAAGTTAAATAAATTTTCCGCTCCTTGTACTTTCACTTTAAAAAAATTTCAATATCAATTATAAGTATGGATTTTTTAAGCTCGATACAACTTTAAATTATGAAAAATAACACAAAAAATAATTTTATTCGATAAATCAATTAACATTTAAAAATGATTTCGAGCATATGGCCACCGCGTATGTGCTTGACGAAGTGCATTTTATGTTTGCAACTTTGGGCCACTTTTTCGAACATTGCTGGCGGTATGACAGGAATATTATTATAATATATTGTACTCCAAGACTTCAATTGTTGCTGATTTATCAAGCAATTGACATATTTCGGAATCAACTTACGCTAAACTTTGATATCAATAAGACGATGGTTCCGTTCATTGTATACTAGGGAGATCGATTATTCGACTTTTTCAAAAACCGGTTTTCGAATAATTCTAAAAGTAGCACTTTTTAAAAAACCGGTTTTCGGTTAATAATAATTCAAATAACCGGTTAACAGGTTCTTTTATTTATGGCTGAATGGAGGATGAGGTGTAATAACATGGGTCTGTGGCAGCTATTTCGTAATTATTGAAAATGCAACGGACCAATACGTTAATTTTAATTATTTCTAGCAAAATAAAAACCCGAAGCATCCAGACCACAATGTAAATTAGTCGTTTTTTTGAAACACACCAAGCGTATTAGTAAAATCTCCTCAAACTCTGTACCTCAATCTCATCGAACACAAATGGGAAATTTGGAAATCTGAATGAATGAAAACCGCAAAAACTTGGTAAATTCGACTACATATATAAAAGAAACTATCCAACTAATTTTTAAGAGGTAAAATTTTTTCTAAGTTTATAGTTTTCCAAGTAATTATTTAGTATATTTACAGTTGTGTCGTTTTTGTGGCGAAAATTTTCGAAGTCACATTATTTTTTATATGTACATTTTTTAAAAAAGAATTTATTTTGTATTCAATTGAAACATTATGCTTTATATATGTGTTTTTAAATGTTACGTTATTATTCTTTTACATTTATAATAAACAAAATTTAAGAAATCCTAAAATCATGTTGCTGTGTTCTTAGCTTTGACGGCAACCGTATATAATTAGTAAGAATGGAGAATTTGTTGACAGCATATTTTATCCCAATAAAGTTATGAACAAAAGATTTCATTTATCGTTGATGATATATTTATTTTATACTTTTATTTCATTTTGCTGACTCCAAATAAATAAATTTTTTTCAGGTGACATTACTCAAAAGGGATATGAAAAGAAAAGAGCTAAACTATTGCAGCCATTCATTCAGAAATTAAATGAAGGTATAGAAAAAAATTGTGAACGTGTAAATTCTTATTACTTTTAAAAAACAAATAATTACAGCTGCAGAAACCCCAAATAAGTCATCACCACCATACTATAATCTCAAGGATACTAACGTAGAAAATAATAAAATTGTTCGTGACGGAGCCTTAATTTCAAATGAAGGCTATAGTTATGTCACAGAGGTGCCATCTCTTCCATCTTCCCATCAAAGACATATGAATTTATTGAAAAAATCGGAGTACTACCAGCCTGCTGACAACGACGTTGAACCTGGCTATGAAAACAGTCGAATACGTCGGACTCATCGGAAAATAACACACAATGAAAAGAGATATCATTCAGGTAATTTTTAAAAACTTAACATTTTTGGTAGGTTCATTAATGCAGCTGTTAATTTGGAAAAACAAATTATTTAAAAACGATTGTATAAATTCTGTCAACTCAAAGCTTTATAGATATGAAAATAGTTCATTACTTCTACAAACATCCTGTTATGTTGTATTGATTGGGACCGAAACACACCGCAACCAAAAGTATCTTATGTGCAAGCTCATAAGTTCACCACATCATATTGAGGCTGCAAATAAAGCCAGTTATCTAGTGAAAGAAATATCCCTTTTGAAGTCACCAATGCATTTCTGGGAGACCTCATTTTCTGGACCGAAAAGAATCTTTTGTTCAAGCCCATAAGTTCACCACATAAGATCGAGGCTGCGAATAAAGCCAGTTATCTTATCTGGTGAAAGAAGAAATATCTCTTTTGAAGTCACCAATCCATTCCCAAGGGATTTCATTTTCTGGGCCGAAGTAGGCGAACACTCACAAAATACGTGTTCAGATGTTTCGACATAAGTCGTGCAGAACCTACACCGATTATCCTCAATATTTCCCAAAATAACTGATAGCATCTAAGACCACATATACCCGTTAGCAATCTGAGCTCGCTCTTATTGAGCAGCCTCCTCGCCTGTCTCATAGTGGAGGTACTCTTTCAAGGAATCAATCCTTCCTTTGCGTATCCCACAGAGACACCGGAAAATGAAACGTGAATGGAAAAATCCGGCGAACTCCCCTGTTTGCTAAACAGTCAGCCCTTTTGTTACCAGAATGGCCATCATGAAAAGGGACTTAACATATAGAGTAAACCTTTTTTGAATACTAAGGTCATTGTGAAACCTTATAGCATTCAACCTAACCTCATTTGATGACAAAGCCACAATACAGCCTAACTATCCGGCATTACATAAATTCTTAAACCCTTCGATTTTTTTCTCAGACATCCCTAACGCAAGTGAAAATGGCGTAAACTTCCGCTTAGAAGATCAAAGTATATTTGCCCATAGGAAAAGCCCAACCACATCGGTTCAAGTCTTACCACCAGCCTGTGTAGTGAACCAAACCTTTCGGGTATGACCTCCAACTTCCTACCCAGTATCAAAGTAGGCGACATATAATGCCCACCATATCGCCAACCTTCAAAGCGGGGCAGTGTGTTCGATTTTTAAATTTACGGAACCAAAACCTTAAAAATTAACTTTAAGTAGGGGAAAAAAAAGGACATTCATACATTATTTTTTTTTTTTACTTATTTTAGTTTGAAGTTAAAATTGTATGCTTATAATAACGGTAACATGAATAATGTGTAAAATAAACAAAAGATAAACTTTTTACTTTTCTCAAAATTAAAGCAAACTTTGAACATTATTAAAAAGAATTTCTATGGTACATTTGTAAACACTTTTGTTAAATGAAACTATAGTTCTTCCCTAGCACACACTATGTATTTTGAATGTTCTTAAATGAAGCGAATTCAAAATATTAGAGAAGCGTTTAATAAAATTTTGAAATTCAAAAGCTAAAATGCCTAGACGATTTCTGTTATCAGCTGAAGTCCAACTTTTGATCATTTTGTATACTTTAGAGCATATATGGGCATACTGCATTAAAAATTCGAAATTTACTGCTTACTAAAAAAATTGCAGTAACCAGTAAAATTTTACTCGTTACTGAGCAAAACTGAAGTAACCAGTAAAATTTTACTCATTACTGAAAAGAATTGTAGTAACCAGAAAAATTTTATTCATTACTGAAAAAATTGCAGTAACCAGTAAAACCTTTATATATATATATAATAATAAGTATTCTATGGATCACAATAAGAAATTTGCCAAAGGTTTTACTGGTTACTGCAATTTTTTCAGTAATGAATAAAATTTTTCTGGTTACTACAATTCTTTTCAGTAATGAGTAAAATTTTACTGGTTACTTCAGTTTTGCTCAGTAACGAGTAAAATTTTACTGGTTACTGCAATTTTTTTAGTAAGCAGTAAATTTCGAATTTTTTTTTATATATATATATATATATATATATATATATATATATATATATATATATATATATAATAAGTATTCTATGGATCACAATAAGAAATTTGCCAAAGGTTTTACTGGTTACTGCAATTTTTTCAGTAATGAATAAAATTTTTCTATATATATATATATATATATATATATATATATATATATATATATATATATATATTTTTTTTTTTTAATATGAAATGGCAATATACCAGATTCAGCCCTTTACAAAATAACGTTCTCTGTTAAGCACTTGTGTTTGCATGTGGAATCCTGAAGTCCATGGCGTTTCTTAATCTGTATGGTTAAACCTCTCCAACATATCGCAGTTGTTCTAGTAGATAGTCTGGTGCATTTCCTATTTTCATTTTCTGTATAAAATTTCTGATGTTTACCTGTAATCTTTCTTTTACATTTAACCATTTCAAACACTAACATCCATCTTGTTGACGTTAATCTATTTACTTTCAGTATTGCACACATCGCCTTATTCTGTAATTTCTGCAGTCTTATTACTTGTTGATCAGAACAGCATGAATATAATATTGTTGACCCATATTCAAAATGTGGCTTGATTATTGTGTTGTAAATGTTTATTGATGTACTGATTGATTTTTTACTTCGTATGCGTCTGAAAAATCCAATTTTTTCCCTATTTTTTACAAATGTAATCTAATTGCTCCTTAAATTTTCAGTCTGTCTATTATGAAACCCAAGTATTTTATTGAATTAACCTTCTCTATGAACACATTATTTACCTCAAATGTATCTATATTCTCCATATCCTTTGATAACTTCTCGTAACATAACTTATCCGTTTTATTCTCCGTAAAAATTAAAGCGCCGTTCGCAATTTTCCTGAACTTTCTCCATGTCATTAATGTAAATAATAAATAACAGCGCTCCTAAAACTTCTCCTTGAGGTACTCCATAATTATTTTTAATTGGACTAGATTCGCTGTTGTATATTCTTATAGTCTGTCTACGGTTTGTTAAATATGGTTTAAAGCATTTCAGCTCCTCATTATCTATCCCGATTTTATCAGTTTTTGTAGTAAGATGTCTCTATCGATCGTTTCAATATTTTAAATTTAATCTACAGTCATATTGCACGTCTCCTATGGAGTCTCTTATTTCCCTAATACTATTTACAAAATCGTTATTAAATTTTTTTAGCCATTTCAAAATTATTATTATATTCTACATTATTAAAAATCACAGGTTTAATCATATTTTTCGGTGTTCTTAGGGCTAGTTCTTTTATTTTTTGCCACATTTCTTTTTGGTGACATATATTAGCAATCTTATTGCTTGTATATTTATTCTTTTCATTTTCAATTTTAACTTTATAAGTGTTCGTAATTAATTTGTAATTGTTCCATGACGATATTGTATTTTGCTTTCTGATATTTTAAGATTTTCTCTCTTCTTAACATTCTTAGTTCGTTGTTAAAACATTTATTATTATTATTTTCGTTCACTTTCTTTTTTACTATAAATTTTTCATTTTGTACGTTCAAAAATATCATCAAAATTGTAAACACATTCATTTATAAAATATATTTCATTAAATTCTATTATTGCACTTAGTTCGTTATTAAAACTATCTTTATTGTATTTGAATATGTTTATTTCCGTGTTTTTTATTCTCCGACCGTTTACGATATCAATAAGAATATCTATGCACTCATGATCTGCTATTTTATTATTTATATTATTTCTTGCCGTAACCATTTCATTATTTGTGATTATATAGTCTATTAACGTTTTAGAGTTTTTCGTTATTCTGGTATATTCAGTCATTATTTGTTTTAAACCGTTATCGTTTAATATGATTTCTAATTCGCCTTTATAAAAATCTGCATGCCAATCAATATTGAAATCCCCTGCAATTATAACAACATAAACATTTTCGCAAATCTCTTCTAAAAATTTTTGAAAATTTTCACAAAATTCTGCTTTGCTGTGGCTTGGTGATTCTATACTGTTCGCTGTTTATTACCGCCTCTACAGGAGCACATTGGCATACCTCGGAGTTTTCACAAATGAATTTTTCGTGACCTGATAGATTGAGCACTCTCACTGGGACACTATTCCTTGTTTATTAGCTTTGACGAGGGCCTTTGTTGATAACAAGTTCACCTTAATTTCTGCTCGTTCTACTACTCACAAGCTGTTGTCCTCACAATCTCCCTCTATACGCGCCCATATGAATGACTCCGTCTGAGGTGGTAGTTTTTGTTGTTTTACAGCAACAAATCTTCTGGTCTGCACTTTATGCTTGTATCCCACATAAAGAGGTATATCTCCATTACGCCAACTCATTATCTATTGCCCCATATTCAAATTGATGCCATGGAAGTCAGCACCAATGATAACCTCGTCTAAAATATCCGCGACAATAAAAATATTGCTTACAGTAATGTTCGCTATAGTCACCATCACCTCAATTTTTCCGTAGACGGTGGCAGACGCTCCAGTAGCTGTTCGTAGTCTGGTATTATTGAGTACCTCACACTTTCACTTCACTATACAAGGTCTGATGATAGACTGCAATGCACCGGTATCTATATTGAAGGTACGTTGTCTGCCATTAATGTACCCGCATGCTGTAAGGTTGCTGTTAATTTTCTGTATCACTGATAGGGAAATTGTGGAGCCCTCGCTTGTGGGAGCTAGCTCTTGCCCCTCAGTGCTAGCTCGTTTTAGTTTAACGGGGACTCTTTTGTTGATTGATGGTAGTTGGCCCGTTTGTTATTTCTCGGTGGTGAGACGGAATTTGACCTTTTGCTTAGGGTTTTACAGTTTCTCTGGAAGTGGCTGCTCTTTCCACAGTTAAAACATTTTAATTTTGATTTCTGTTCAGCTGGAACCCTCTTGACCACCCCCTCTACTTTGTTGATTTCAACCACCTTATCTGCCACAACTTCCATATCACGCACCTTGTATATTTGTGGCTTTGATATCATACGAGCTGTCTCCTGAGCTAGTGCGAACGCCACAGTATCTGCAAAGTTCGTATTTTGTGTTGCACATACAGCTAGTTTATCATCAGGGTCTCGTAAGCCGTTGACGAAGGCTTCGGTCTTCAGATGATCTACTAGTGAGTGATTTTCCCCTGGATAGGTTAGCTGCACCAACCTCTCGACTTCCATTGCAAAGGCTTGAAGCGACTCATTAGCGTTCTGTGTTCGGCACCTTAACTCCTTGCGGTACAAATCGCGTTTGTGCTCTTCGCCAAATTTACGCTGTAGCGCCAGCATTAACTCATTGTAGTTGTTTCTACAGCTGGCTGGCATGGTTTATAAAATTTCTGCTGCAGAACCTTTTAACGCCAAAATTAGTTCTAGTGCCTCCTCTTGATCGTCCCATCTATTTCTTTTGTCAACTGTCTCGAATTGGAATTTAAATACGGATAGGGGTGGGCTACTATATTCTGCTAGAAACTTCTGGTATAATACGCACTGCTTCGTGTTGCTGGCACTGTAGACTATTGATTTTCTCTTCTATTACATTAAATTTTTCGTCAACAGTCTTTTCTAGATTTGTCACTCTTGCGTCGACGTCATCTACCCTTTTGCTCACCGTCTCATATATTTATTGCAGCTCTTCTGTTCTTGCACCCAACGCCCCTTCAAATTTCTTTCTAATTTTTACCAGAAAATTCTGGTTTTCGGCTCTAGAAATTTCATGTGCAGTGGCCAATACTTGCATTTTTTTCCATATTAGTTGTTGTTGTAGTGGCACTTATCTCAGAATCATTCTAATCGTCAAATTAGTGAGTATCGATGTCTATACCGCGTCTCTGAAATTCGTCTAATAGATGTTTTTGTAATTCGGTTTTAATACCGGTTGTTGAAAGCTCTAATTTATTTAATTCGCGTTTGAGCATGTCCACTTTTAATTCTTGGAATTTCGTTTTTACTCCGTTTGATTTTTTATTTTATTTTTATATACGCAATCCCACTTCTGACACCAAATGTTACGTTTTAACCTTTTTAAAACGTTTGAGTTCGTTTAATTGCGTTAAAATAAAATAAATACGGTTTTATTGGAACTAATTAAAAACCAGGCCTGTCACGAAAATTGAATATATATAAGTTCATAAATACATAAATATATATATGTAACGTATATATATATATATATATATATATATATATATATATATATATATATATAGAAGATAGTCGATGTATATATATTATATTTATTATATTTTGGACTAATTAAGAACCAGACCTGTCACGAAAACCATATATATATATATATATATATATATATATATATATTTATATATATATATATATATATATATATATATATATATATATATATATATATATTGTATACATATATTTTTTTTTTTTGATCATTCGTGGGAATACTGTATTGATCAATTATGCTGACTTGGATTTAATTTAGTATATAAGCTGTGAATTTTGTAAAATAAAGGACAGAAGAAAAAGGAGAATTAATCTAGAAACAACACCAATCTAGTGTTCTTATTTTGGTTTTATTAATCCTTTTTTTTATTGACCATATATATATATATATATATATATATATATATATATATATATATATATATATATAACATATACATATTGATCAATACAGTATTCCCACGAATAATCAAAAAATATATATATATATATATGTATATCAATGCAGAAATTCATGTATCAACAAACAAACAAAGGTAATATATATTCAATATATATATATGAATGTATGTATATATATATATATATATATATATATATATATATATATATATACATGAATACAAATAAATATGAATATATATATATATATATATATATATATATATATATATATATATATATATATATATATTAAGGACAGAAGAAAAAGGAGAATTAATCTAGAAACAACACCAATCTAGTGTTCTTATTTTGGTTTTATTAATCCTTTTTTTTATTGACCATATATATAACATATATATATATATATATATATATATATATATATATATATATATATATATATATATATATATATATATATATATATATATATATATATATATAACAAAACATACAAAAGAACTCTTAACTTCAACTCATACGCCGTCACACAGTTTTGATAACGTCATAGTAGACACAGTTGTACCATTGAGATCTTCCGGACATTTCAAGTACATACTTACAATGCAGTGTGAACTGACAAAATATGTAGTTGGTTGTCCGATGGGATCAAAAGGCGTAAAGACAGTCGCAAAAGCTTTGGTAGAACATATTATATTAAGATATGGTTTATTTAGCGTTCTTAAAACGGGCCGAGGTACAGAATTTGCCAATAAATTAATGAAAGAAGAAATAAAAATAAAACAACATTTCTCAACAACTTACCACCATGAAACATTAGGCACTATAGAGCGAAATCATCGCGTTCTAAATGAATATTTTTTGAATTTCGTAGATGATAACAATTGGCATGAATGGATACCATACTTTACTTTTGCTTTTAACACAACACCAAATGTCGACACAGACTATTAGCCGTTTGAACAAATTTTCGGCATACTTCCAAAACTGCCGGGTGAAGACTATACTGATTTTAGAGGAACATATAACCTTGAAAACTATGCGAATGAACTAAAGGCTAGACTACATCATTCATTAAAAAGGGCGCGTGAAATTATTCTTAGTGTAAAAAAGAAAAGGAGTTAAGATTCAGAAAAGAAACAAAATGAACTCAAGATTAATATAGGAGATTTAGTCTTACTAAAAGTAGAAAATAGAAGAAAATACGAATCACCATATAAGGGTCCATATAAGGTTATAAATATAGACGACTTAAATGTCACTGTTGAAATTGACATCAAATTTTAAGATTGTACACAAGAACAAAATTCAATTTTTGATATTTAGACAAATACATACATATGTATATTTAAGTTATAAAAATATTTTTTTTATAGTTCATTAACTTTGGAAATTAATATATTTCATTATGTAATAAGATTCTTTAATATAAGTTTATTAACATAAAAAACAAAAAACAAAAAATTATAAATTACTGTGTAATAAGAACCTTTTAGTATAAGTTCACTAAACCTAACAAAATAAATTTAGATTATGTTATAAGAGTTTGTATATTTTAATTTTTTCGTTAACCGAATTTTATTTTTAATAATATCCAAAACTAAAAGGGTGAGGGAGGGTGTAGTGTGTGTATACTTTTTACCCACACTTTTTTTTTAATTATCATACGATCGTATCTCTTTTAGTATAGTTTATTGACACATATTTTTTATACAATTTTTATACACAGTTTGTTTGTCATTGTATGCATTTTGACTTTGTCAGCAGAAACATATAGTTTGTTGATACATGAATTTCTGCATTGATATACATATATATATATATATATATATTTTTTTTTTGATTATTCGTGGGAATACTGTATTGATCAATTATGCTGACTTGGATTTAATTTAGTATATAAGCTGTGAATTTTGTAAAATAAAGGAGAGAAGAAAAAGGAGAATTAATCTAGAAACAACACCAATCTAGTGTTCTTATTATATATAAATATAAATTCATATATATAATGAATATATATATCATATATATATATATATATATATATATATATATATATATATATATATATATATATATATATATATATATATATATATATATATATGTATATATGAATATATATACATGAATATGATATATATGAGTATATATACATGGTTATTAACTTATATAATGAAAATATATATCATATATATATATATATATATATATATATATATATATATATATATATATATATATATATATATATATATATATATATATATATAAGAAAAATATATTTTAGTTCAGTTCAATTGTAACTCTTCATTAATTAACATTAAAAAATTAAAGAAAGCTATCTTAAAAAAACTAAAAATAAATTTTTAGTTTAATTGGTGCCCGAGCAGGGACCGCGGTTGCCAAAAAGATAACTTAGTACTGTAGTAAAACAAATAGTCCTGCAAGTCAGCACGTTCCCCCGAGTAGCTGGTTTGGACAGAAGAAAGGATGTTGGAAATCAACTGCCGCTTCTCCACTTATATTTAAAGATGATTAGTTTATATTTAATGTAAGTAAAAGGCATGAATATTAAATTAACAAAAGTGTAATAAATCTAAAATATAAAACACAATAACAAGATTCAAGAGTTAAAATTATATCCTAGCTAAATACTAGAAACAAATTATTTTGTTATTGAACAAAAATATTTAAGTAAATTTCAAATTGATAAAAAAATATAAATTTAAATATTGTGTGGAAAACTTAAAGTAAATAAAAAAATAAAATATAAGATAAAATATAAATTATTTTTGCGTGAAAGAAAAATTGAAGTAAAGTAAAAGCAAAGTAAAGAAAAAATAAAATATAATACAAAAGATAAATCAATATTTTGTGAAAATTTTTAAAGAGGATAAAATAAATATAAAGGATACAGAAGTATAAAAACTAACACTAGATTTAAGAAATATTAAACAATAATCTAATTAAAATCCCACGGGATTCAATAAAAAAATTAAATTCGAGGCTGTGATTCCTACGGGACCCTTCAGTTTCATAATAATAAAAAATAATAATAAATAATAATAACAATAACTCTACATAATTAAAAAAAAGTTTGCCAACTAATATTCCTTTTCCTAAAATGTCAAACCCAAATAATTTAATCAGGCCACCTGTAGTGAACGTACAGGAAAATCAGGCACCATTTAATATGAGGGATTTAGAAATGGAAATTAGGAGAATGATCACTGAGGCAATACAAGAACAAGTTAGAAATCCCGACAATGCTAGGAATCAGGTGATTGACCAATATGAAGTAATTGATCCGCAACATAGGGCACAACTAAATGACTTGGACAGGGTTCCTGACGTAGTCAGAAGCTTAAGGGAATTTACAGGACAACCAGGAGAATATAGTTCCTGGAGGAAGTCTGTTGAGCGAATTTTGAATATTTACAAACATTTAAGGGGAGCACCCAAATACTTTGGAATCCTTAGCGTAATAAGGAATAAAATTTTTGGCAGTGCAGATGCCAATATGGCATCGTACAATGCACCCTTAAACTGGGAAAGTATTTCTCGCTGCTTAACTCTGCACTATGCAGATAAGAGAGATGTTAGTACTCTCGAATATCAGTTAACTTCATTGGTTCAGGGAACAGAAACGATTCAGGAATTCTACCAGAAGGTCTATAACCATTTATCTCTTATACTTAACAAGATTAGCTCTATGTACATAGGACAGTAATCTTTGCACCTATTGACACAAACTTATAGGGATAAGGCTTTGGACACCT
Source organism: Wohlfahrtia magnifica (assembly GCA_023159175.1). NCBI lineage: Eukaryota > Metazoa > Arthropoda > Insecta > Diptera > Sarcophagidae > Wohlfahrtia > Wohlfahrtia magnifica. The sequence goes on from JAKWBJ010000117.1 coordinate 98,931, forward strand.
TCATAAGAGGGTTGAAAGGAGATCTTCCCAGACTTTTAGCTATGAAAAAACCATCGGACTTACCAAAAGCCCTACATTTGTGTTTAAAGCTAGAGAACCAGAACTTTAGGATTAGCTATGCTCATTACAGGAAATTTACGACTTCCGACCCGGAATCAACCAACATTCTATCCAGAATTAGCACACATTCTTCCACCACCTCGACCAAAGCAAACAACCAAACAATTCCAAAGATAACAACCTCCTCACGGATTGCACTACTATCAAAATCAAGGAGCCATTCCCAAATACGATCAATACAGCCAAAATCACCAAAACCACCATACAAATTATACTCCCCCAAGACCTTTTATACCAAAACCACAACCAAGACCAGAACCAATGGACGTTGACCAGAGTATGAGAACTAGGAACATAAATTATATGAACAGACCAGCGAACAACGGACTTTATGGCAAACGACCACCTCCACCACATCCAGAAGCTCGTAAACAAAGTAGGAATTTCCATTTAAAACTAGGATCGAACAACGATTCAAATATACTGGAGACAGGCGAAATTGACAATTATATTGATAAAATAGACGTAGAGGACGACATTGACGGACAAACATTAAATGAATACATCGATGACCAAGCGGACTATACAAGAGACCACGGTCAGAAATATGACTCTATCAACGAAATTCATTTTTTAGATTAAATTCATCCACCTTGCCATATTTTGAGTGCAAGATGGATGACGGAATGATTATAAAAATCTTAATCGACACTGGATCAAAAAAAAAAATTATATTACACCGAATATAGTAAGAAACTCCATTCCAAATAAGGAAAATTTCTATGCAAATTCCGTAGGTGGACAGGCACAAATTAAATTTCGCACAAATACCTTTTTATTCGGACAAACGGACGTTCCGGTTAAATTCTATTTATTACCGCAACTGAAAACATTCCAAGGAATCATTGGAAATGACACATTAAAAGACCTTGATGCTATCATTTATACGAAAGACAATTACATGGTACTTGGAAATGGGAAAAGAATTGCATTTAAACAGCTCCCAGCAGACGATATTCACATGACTGCTCTCAGAACTAGCCACATGACTCATGAACTAACAGATAATAATAATAAATAAGTAATTATTAATACTGACTTCAGTAATCAATTAAATAATATCACCGAATTTATTAACACATTTTCTAATTCCATAAGAAAAGATAATTTTATTTTAAATGAAAATATTGAAATATTATCAAATAAAATTAGATTAGCTAAAGAAGGAATCATAAATGTTAAACATGCCATACAATGGGCAAAATATAATATAATAAACTCGTATTTGTTAAACAAAAAAGATGTGAATTTTGTAATTAATTAATTAAAAAAAGAAAATATGCCTTTTAACAATGTTGAAGAAGTTTTAGAATTATCGAACATAAATGTTCCAAGTAATAACACAAATATATATGAATATATAAATATTCATATATACATAGATTTATATATATATATAAATCTATGATATTATATATATATATATATATATATATATATATATATATATATATATATATATATATATAATATCATAGATTTATATATATATAAATCTATGTATATATGAATATATATATATATATATATATATATATATATATATATATATATATATATATATGAATCTATATAAATTCATACATAAATTAAACTAAAGTTTTATTTTTAGTTTTTTTAAGATAGCTTCAGACTAAAGTCTGAAGCGTTCTTTATTTTTTAAATGTTAATTAATAAAGAGTTACAATTGAACTGAACTAAAATATATTTTTACTTAAAATAATAAATAATGCAATATTCAATAAATTTCACCCAGACGCAAAGTCAGCAATTATGTTTAAAAGTATTGCAACATGAGTTTATTACCTTTGTTGCTAATTTGCTTAGGTAAGTTTTAACGTGCAATGACCTGATGTATTTAAATTTGGTTGTAAATATTTTGGTGCTTAACTCCTCCGCCCTTAAATTCGATCGTCCTCGATTGACTCAAAAGTAAGGTATTTCATTTATTCTCTTAACAGGTGTTTTAACTTGATTTGTGAACTTGTGAACTTTTTGTGGGTTGCAAAATGATTGTTGTTATAGGTTTCCTCTGTGATCTCTTCAGTGTCCAAATTGTGAGGCTAACGGTGCCTAAGAGGGTAAGGGATATCATAACATTTCAAACCCATGCTTCCTTTTTAATGTTATGTATCGCTTTTATGTTGTTTAAATGTAGCTCTTGGAGTGATTCTAATGACAATATGCTCAGGCTCCTTTCTTCTATTTTTGTTTAATAACAAAATAATTTTTTTCTAGTATTTAGCTAGGATATAATTTTAACTCTTGAATCTTGTTATTGTGTTTTATATTTTAGATTTATTACACTTTTGTTAATTTAACTCTTGAATCTTGTTATTGTGTTTTATATTTTATATTTATTACTTTTTGTTAATTTAATATTCATGCCTTTTACTTACATTAAATATAAACTAATCATCCTTAAATATAAGTGGAGAAGCGGCAGTTGATTTCCAACATCCTTTCTTCTTTCCAAACCAGCTACTCGGGGGCCCTTTTGTTTCTGCTCACTATTCTTCGGGATACTGCGGGAACGTGCTGTCTTGCAGGACGATTTAATTTTTACGCGTACTTGATTATCCTTTAGGTAAACACTGCCTATTCTTCGAGGACGTGGTAACGTGCTGACTTGCAGGAGTATTTGTTTTACTACAGTACTAGGTTATCCTTTTGGCAACCGCGGTCCTGCTCGGGCACCAATTAAACTAAAAATTTATTTTTAGTTTTTTTAAGATAGCTTCAGACTAATGTCTGAAGCGTTCTTTATATTTTAATGTTAATTAATGAAGAGTTACAATATATATATATATATATATATATATATATATATATATATATATATATATATATATATATATGATATATATATATATATATATATATATATATATATATGATATATATTTTCGTTATATAAGTTAAGAACCATGTATATATACTCATATATATCATATTCATGTATATATATTCATATATATATATATATATATATATATATATATATATATGATATACATATATATATATATATATATATATATATATATGATATATATATTCATTATATATATGAATTTATATTTATATTTATATATAATAAGAACACTAGATTGGTATTATTTCTAGATTAATTCTCCTTTTTCTTCTCTCCTTTATTTTACAAAATTCACAGCTTATATACTAAATTAAATCCAAGTCAGCGTAATTGATCAATACAGTATTCCCACGAATAATCAAAAAAAAAAAAATATATATATATATATATATATATATATATATATATATATATATATATATATATATATATATATGTATATCAATGCAGAAATTCATGTATCAACAAACTATATGTTTCTGCTGACAAAGTAAAAATGCATACAATGACAAACAAACTGTGTTTAAAAATTGTATAAAAAATATGTGTCAATAAACTATACTAAAAGAGATACGATCGTATGATAATTAAAAAAAAAGTGTGGGTAAAAAGTATACACACACTACACCCTGCCTCACCCTTTTAGTTTTGGATATTATTAAAAATAAAATTCGGTTAACGAAAAAATTAAAATATACAAACTCTTATAACATAATCTAAAAATATTTTGTTAGGTTTAGTGAACTTATACTAAAAGGTTCTTATTACACAGTAATTTATAATTTTTTGTTTTTTGTTTTTTATGTTAATAAACTTATATTAAAGAATCTTATCACATAATGAAATATATTAATTTCCAAAGTTAATGAACTATAAAAAAAAATATTTTTATAACTTAAATATACATATGTATGTATTTGTCTGAATATCAAAAATTGAATTTTGTTCTTGTGTACAATCTTAAAATTTGATGTCAATTTCAATAGTGACATTTAAGTCGTCTATATTTATAACCTTATATGGACCCTTATATGGTGATTCGTATTTTCTTCTATTTTCTACTTTTAGTAAGACTAAATCTCCTATATTAATCTTGAGTTCATTTTGTTTCTTTTCTGAATCTAAACTCCTTTTCTTTTTTACACTAAGAATAATTTCACGCGCCCTTTTTAATGAATGATGTAGTCTAGCCTTTAGTTCATTCGCATAGTTTTCAAGGTTATATGTTCCTCTAAAAAAAGTATAGTCTTCACCCGGCAGTTTTGGAAGTAGGCCGAAAACTTGTTCAAACGGCTAATAGTGGCAATGGTGGTGTTGTGTTAAAAGCAAAAGTAAAGTATGGTATCCATTCATGCCAATTGTTATCATCTACGAAATTCAAAAAATATTCATTTAGAACGCAATGATTTCGCTCTATAGTGCCTAATGTTTCATGGTGGTAAGTTGTTGAGAAATGTTGTTTTATTTTTATTTCTTCTTTCATTAATTCATTGGCAAATTCTGTACCTCGGTCCGTTTTAAGAACGCTAAATAAACCATATCTTAATATAATATGTTCTACCAAAGCTTTTGCGACTGTCTTTACGTCTTTTGATCCCATCGGACAACCAACTACATATTTTGTCAGTTCACACTGCATTGTAAGTATGTACTTGAAATGTCCGGAAGATCTCAATGGTACAACTGTGTCTACTATGACGGTATCAAAACTGTGTGACGGCGTATGAGTTGAAGTTAAGAGTTCTTTTGTATGTTTTGTTTGTTTGTTTTTCTGGCATTCGTCACATGTTCTAACGTAATTTTTCACCATTTTATTCATATTCTTCCAAATGAATCGTTGTTTCAATTTGGATAATGTCTTCTTGACCCCAAAGTGTCCCCCATGATGTGAGTCATGAAACTCTTCTATCAATCTGTATTGTTTTATATTATCTTTTATTCTTCTTGTCATTCTGTATATAATTATATTAATATCATTTTTGTTTATTTTATTATATTCTTGTTTTAATTTTTCGGCCGTTATGTATTTAAATATTTCATCATTATCATATACTACGTACTTTTTAAATTTCAACTTTTTTAGTTTCAGTAAAAGTTTCTTCATGTCTCTGAAAACATAGGATTTTCGCATACTATACGCGTTATTTTATTATTATTATTTTTTAATTTGCATATGCTTTATTTCATTAATGGATGTGCATTCCCACATATGGAGGTGATCAATCTCCTTTCGAGATTGCCGTTTTCCTTTTTATTCTGAGTACTCTTTTCATTTTTTTTTATTGTTATACATACTTTGTGTTATTGGCAAGGTTTTCGTTTTTTCATCAATACAGTGAGGGATCATGTCTTTTAAGACCGTTGAATTGATTTCAATACGAGACAATGCAGATAAGTCATTACCCATCTCTCCTTGTGTGAGGATTGCTCCTAAGGCTATGTCTGAAGCATCTGTGGTTAGTATAAATGGCTTTTCAAATTAGGATACTGTAGTATGGGGGGTTTTATCAATTTTTTCTTCAGTGTTTTGAATGCCCTTTGGCATTTAATACAGTGAGGGATCATGTCTTTTAAGACCGTTGAATTGATTTCAATACGAGACAATGCAGATAAGTCATTACCCATCTCTCCTTGTGTGAGGATTGCTCCTAAGGCTATGTCTGAAGCATCTGTGGTTAGTATAAATGCCTTTTCAAATTAGGATACTGTAGTATGGGGGGTTTTATCAATTTTTTCTTCAGTGTTTTGAATGCCCTTTGGCATTTCTCTGTCCACAAGAATTCTACTTTCCTTTTTAATAAGTCATTCAGACATGCACTTATTTCCGCAAAGTTCGGAATAAATCGCCTATAATAGTTACAAAATGCAACAAATCTTCTTACTTCATCCTTATTTTTTGGAACTGGATAGTCTCCTATTATTGCGTGTTTGGATGGGTCGGACTTGACTCCGTCCCTGGTAATCAAATGGCCTAAATAAAGAGCTTCTGGTCTTAAAAAGCAACATTTCTCTGCATTTAGTTTCAAATTGTACCGTTTAAGTCTTTCAAAAACTTGAAATAGGTTCCTGTTATGGTGTTTAAGACTACAACCGAAGACAATGATATCGTCAACATACAAGAAAGCTTCTGATTCTAAGCCAGATAGATCTATAGTTAACATTCTCTGAAAACTGTTGGACGATACCTTTAGTCCAAATGACAGTCTGTTATATTGATAGTGGCCACTGTAGGGAAGGTTGTGACTGGTCTGGGTGACTCGTCTAGTGCTATTTGGTGAAATGAACTAGTCATGTCCAAAGTGGAAAAATATTTTGCTCTTCCCAGCCAATCTAATACGTCGTCTAGTCTGGTTAGTGGAAATTTATCATTTACAACTTTTTTGTTCAATTGCCTGTAATCCACAACTAAACGCCATTTCTTTATGGCACTTTGGTTCTTTTTTGGTACTAGCAGCAAGGGTGCGTTGTAAGGACTAATAGAAGGTTGAATGATGTTTTTATCAAGCAATCTTTTACCTGATTATTTATTTCTTCCATATGTGTTTGTGGTAAGCGATAGTTTTTTATATATACTAGGGTGTTGCCGGCAAGCTGAATTGTCTGTTTATAAAAATTGTTCGTGGTCAGTTCCTCGCCTTCGATATGGAAAATTAAATGGTACTTCCTTAATATATCGTACATCTTATCTTTTATTTTATTTTCAAAATTATCAAAATTAACCACACTGAGTAGCTTCTCAAATCTGCTCTCCGAGAAACTGTCATCAGATACTGATGATTTCAGTATATCGTACTTTCTCAGCGCTATCGTGGATAGCTTAACGTCAGATATTCGTGAGGGCTCATCAAGTGTATTCAAGATTTCAACGTGACGCACACCACATTTTTGTATTATTGTGTTTGCAATGAATACTCCCCTCGATATTTCCTTGCTACACACAACACTGTCCTCGTTTACGTCAATGTTTATTGGCAATATTATTTCACTTCTAGGCGGTAAAACTACGCTGTTTGTGCTTTTTGCATGGTCCTCTATGGGAGTGATTATTCTGACTCCATCGATGTGCATGCTTATGGTACATGTTTCATAGTCAATTTTGCAATCATATTTGTGGAAAAAATCCATTCCCAAAATGCCATCCGTATAAATAGGGAAGTCTTCCGTGACCAAATGGATCCTCTGTCTAAGTATATGTTCGTCAAAAAGAATATCTAATAAAGTTATACCCATTGTATTGACACCTCTGCCTGTTATTCCGTTTAATGTGCAAATGTTATTAATGTCACTTTCATAACCGTAAATCACGCTCTCCTTACATAGTGATATATCTGAGCCTGTATCTATCAAAAATGTTAGTTTGTAATTTATATTTTTGACAGTAATATAGATAAAATTTGAGGCCTTCGCATTAATAGTATGTAGCTTTAGTTGTCTCCTTCTCGAGACTCGTTTTGAATCTCCAGGGCTCGGTCGTTTCCCTGACTTGGTAGCAATATAAATTTTATGAACCATGCTCATCAACGTAATCCCTAAAGTCTTGCACAAATGGATCAGCAAGATTAGGTTTCAAAGACAATGTTTAGCCGGTGATTTTCGGAAATCTAACACCCATCACTAGCATAGAAATCTGAATTGACTCCATAAATTTTGGAATGCAACTGTTTGGCTTTTGATCGTAAAATATGTGCTGATATTGGGTCATTCTTCTCTCTTTGTTTTCAAAACCCCTTACAAAGCATTTTTTCCATTCTATGGTACTCATTTTTTTTAAGTTGCAACGTTTGACTCGTTTTAAAGCGGTCAAGTCGCGTCCAAAGCAGCCTGCAAACCCTACAGTCTCCTCTATTCCTCCATGACTCAACTCCACGATTAGCCCAAATATCGATCAAGCCCGCAAAGAAACCAAGCGGTGGTTTCACAGGCGCATTAGCCCGCTCTATGCACTTAGCGTGCCCGCTCTTGCCAGTTCATCTGAAATCTCATTTTTCCTCACGAGAGTGTGCCCCGGAACCCGGCACAGTTTTACACCGCACACATCCAGGAGCGACGTGAGGGTACTCCTGCAGAATGCAACCAGCCTTGAGCTGACATGGCGACCTAATCGCCGCCTGACAGTCCACGTAAAAGACCACACCAACAGCCAAGTCGCACAAACGCTCAGCTGCTCTGAGGGCAGTGAAGATCTCGGCCTGAAAAACGCTCCACTTATCCGGGAGTCTAAAGGACAGTTTAATGTCACTGTCCGCAAAGTAGGCCCCCGCACCAGTGCCCTCATCGGTCTTAGATTGATCTGTAAAGAAAAAATCTGTCAACATCTTGCCAAGACCCAATCCGGAAAAGCTGCCTCAGGGGGCACATGCTGAAGTCGCATTCTCTGACTCACTAGTCCGTTGAATCAGCACGGGTCACCGAATGCGCATCCCAATCCGGCCACCTAAAATGAACGTGTCCATAACCCAGAGCCTTTCCAAGCCTTCGAAAATCCTTAAGAAGCTCCTAGCAGCCGTTCTCAAACTCCAGGGAGTTCAAGCCCAGGATAATATGTTGGCCATAGCTACACGCGTTACCTTATTCCTCCAAAGCTCTCCACCATACAATACAGCCATAGGTGAGGACAGGTAGGACTATGGAGAAATAGATCCACTTGACCATCACCGGGCGAAGTCCCCATCTTTTGCCAATAGCGCTTCTAACCGTTTAGTAGACATTTAAGCTCTTATTCTTCTTCAAAAGAGTATTTTTCCTCCAATTAAGTTTCCTATCCAAGAAGACTTCCAAGAACTTGGCCCCCTCAGACAGTTTCAGCAAAATCCCATTTAACCTAGGTAGTTCAAACTTCTCCAATTTATATCTCCTGGAGAAGAGAACTAGCTCAGTCTTTAAGGGATTGATGCTAAGACCTCTGACGGACGCCCAGGAAGGTAGCCTGCCAAGCGCTGACTGCAAGATATCGCCAACGGTCGGGAGAAACCCCTCGACACGAGAATCACCAGATCATCCGCATAACAAACCACCTTCCTACCTTCCTATCAAATCTAAGGATGCCATTCACAACAAGACTTCAAAGTAGCGGCGAGAGTACACCTAGAGGAGTACCGCGAGACACTAGTCTCTCAAGGCGTACTTCACCAGGCTCCGAGCGGACAATCCTACCCTTAAGTTGGCTATCCACTCAACAAGGAAATCATGGACGCCAAAGTCAACCAGTACTTCCCTAATCACACCACTTTCAACATTATTGAAGGCACTTTCAGTATCCAAGAAGGCAGCAAGAGTCAAAATCCTATAGTGCAGACCCTTCTCAATGTGGCCGACGTCCTCATGTACAGCGGTCTGAACAGACCTACCCCTAAGGCAGGCATGTCGAGCCCCACTGAAGGTCTTCCTGTCAATCCTGCTCCTCAAATGTAAACCTATCACTCTCTCCATCGATGACAGACTGATCGGCCTAAAGTCACCTGACATGGAGTGACAAAACCTGCCGGCCTTCGGTGTGAAAACCACTATCACCCTCCTCCATGCACATAGGCACAATTCTACCAAGAAGGCAAACCTCAAAGACGTCCACAAGGAACCTCAGGGCAAGGGTGGGGACATTCTGCAACATGGCCGGAAATATCCCGTCCAGGCTCGGAGATTTATATGACAAAGGAATGAACTACCCAAGTCATCCTATCCAATGTCACCATATCAGTCACCAATGCCCCTTCCTCATCTGTAATCTGAGTCAACTCCTCAACCTCTTCGACTTCTTAACTGCAGGAGAATACCAAGTGACTCAGAGCCAGATTCAGCCCATGAATCATCCTCCCTTCAAATGTTACCAAAGGCAGCATTTCCCTTGGATAACACTCTTTGGAACCTGGACAGCTCATTGACAGAATCAATGGACTCGAAAAAGTTCGGCCACGACTCCCTCTTGGTCCTATTGATATTTCCCTTGTACCTATTGAAACAGATTCTATACGTATCCCAATCCTCAGTCGAACGTGTGCCCTTGGTCCTGTTGAACAGTCTTCTGACCTCCGAGCTTAAAGATCCAAGCTCCGCTGTTCACCAACATGGTTGAGCCCTTTTGCCCGGGTAAACCCTCGGACAGGACTCCTGTCCTCACAAGGCCGTCCCCATTTGCGAGCGTCACATCGATGACCTCCTCCCTAATCCTATTTCTAAAGGTAGGCACATTGCCCCTATTACAAATGAGGAGTCTCTGATCAGTAATAAAATTAAATACGGACTCACCTCTAATATTCACGTCACCACTGCCCCATGATGAGCGTTGGCATCACATCCCAGCACTAGGAGGGCTCCATTTACCTTGGCAGACTCAACTAGTCGTGCTACTTCAGCTCCAGGCGGATCCGTTGCCTCGTAGAGCGGATAAACGAAAGCCAAAAGGAACCTGGCACCGTCCATACCTCCACCCTCAACAGCAGTCAGATCGTCATTGCTGAAAGAATTCAAGAGGGTTAAATGTAAGTCATTTTTAGCTAGAACGCAAGACCTTGCCTTATCCAAATGTTGCCAACAATCTATGGTTCTTGGATGACAGCCACGTATACCTTTCCTCGGCCAAGGAGAAAGGAGAGTTCGGTTGAGGCTGCTTCACTGTGTTGCAAGTTTATCTCCACCACCAGAAGTCTCCTGGGCCTTGTCAATTAGCATAACTAAACTAATTTTGCTTAAACGTACAAATATTTATTAGAGAATTTTTTATTATAACTATATGAATTTTTAATGATGATAATTTTATCAACACTCTTTTATCAGTTTTTATTTTTTTGTACAAAACAAGCAATATTTAGCCACATGCAGTGGCTTAATAACCAGACAGTAAAAAGACATGTATTTTTTTACCGAAAAAACAAAATTTTTTCACTAACCTACAAAAAAAATATGTGTTTTATTTATTTACATGGGACAGATTAGAAATATGTTTAAAATCGATGGAAAAAAATATTTATACAAAAGCAACACCAAAAAGTCCATATTTAGAGAGAAAAAAAAGATCAAATTAATAATCGGACACTTCAAAATTTTTAGGTTTAAGTCAGCGTTGTTTTTAATTTGGTATTTTCTGCCAGTCATTTATTTTTGAGAATAGCCTCTAACCTCTTTGGAACAGGTTCCACTAACTTTTTGCAATAGGAAGGATCAATTCGTTCCCATTCCTCCTTATAAGCGATTTTTAACTCAGTGATGTTAGATATCAACCGAGATTTTAATTTCTTTTCGAGATATGCCCCAAATTCTCTATAACGTTAACATGTGGAGACTGTGGCGGCGTTTCCATAACATGGGTAAAGTTGTACAATAACCATATTAACGTATTATGTGCTTTTTGTTTCAGGTCGCTTTCTTGATAAAATTTAAAATTGTCCGAAATGCAAAACTTTTGTACACTAGCTGCCAAATACATATTCTTTTAAGACGGTTATATACTTATGCTGGTCCATTATTCCATCAATAAGAATCAGCTGCAGACATAGAGTCCAAGAGTTCAGGTCGCTTTCTTGATAAAATTAAAAATTGTCCGAAATGCAAAACTTTTGTACACTAGCTGCCAAATACATATTCTTTTAAGACGGTTATATACTTATGCTGGTCCATTATTCCATCAATAAGAATCAGCTGCAGACATAGAGTCCAAATCATTATACTTCCATATCATACTTGTTTTTTGTAATGAAATCTTGTTTTGCTCTCTTTAGGCTTTTTATTATTAAGGCATGTATTTTCTGTGATTGCACTTATTCATTTGGGTATGGAACTACGCCTTTGATCAACTGAGCTGGTCGTTATATCTTTTCTGTGTATACATGCTAAAATTACTCTTTTGTGGATAAGTTAATATTGAACTGAGAGTGAAACAATGTCTACAATTTCTTTTATTCATTACGGCTACCAATGCTTCTAATGAAGCCGCGCCAAAGCCGAATAACAAAATCAACTTTACAACAAATTTTACGATTTTTCGATTAACCTTAGAAAACTAAACCTGCTGTGAGACGCAAGAAATGCCGTTTTCACGCATTTAGTTTTGATCGATCAGGTGCAAGTAACAGCACGAGCTTTCAAACCAACGCAGTAATCTATCGTGTGAGCTTGTGAGAAGACGTTGATTGCACGAAGGTTTTTTGTTGCGGATCATATCTACCGTCGGCCAAAAGGTAAAGAATTTGATAATAAACCAAAGAACCATCAAGCATGGAGGCGGCAGTGTCATGGTATTGCTTTTCCTGGTATTTTACGTTCGCGATGAAATAGTGTACCAGTGCCAGCAACCACTTGGTATGTATGATGCAGAATTTAACTGTCTTTGGGTTAAGTTCAGAATCACGGCACAACTTTTGCATTTCGGTTTCTTGTATAGAAGCCCAAATGCGAGAAGAGTGGTCGCCATATCTGGCTTAGACTCTTTCTGATTCCATATCGAGTATAATTGCGAATTACCCGAACAGTGAAATTGTTGTTTCTGGTGATTTCAATGTTCATAATTCATTTTGGCTACGCTATTTAGGCCGCACAACTCCAGAAGGCCAATACGTGGAGCTATTTTCCGCGCACAACCACCTTGCGCAGTTAGTGAATGAACCTACTCACATATCTTGTGTAGATGGGCACCAAAATAACACCTTCGACCTTGTCTTCACTCACTACACACCCTGAAAAGTATGTAGTTGAAGTCCTTGCACCTCTCGGAAATTCGTACCATCTGCCTCTTCCCGTTCCGGACTCTTCGCGACGCTTCACATACAGCTGCGAAGCGCTTGGTTTTTAATTACGGGAAAGCTCGTTGGGCTGAGCTTAACGATTTCTATTACCATTTAAATTGGAAACTTTGTTTCCTTGATTCTAACGTGAATGCCATGGCCGAAATGTTTGTCAACATAATAAAGCTAAGGATAGATAAATTCATCCCATACAAAAAAATCCAGATTAAATCAAGAAATAAATCTTGGTCTAATCAGAACATGCACGCTTGCAGTCAGATCCAGAGAGGAAGCATTCAGAAATTGGCGTAATAACAAATACGATCATACTAATTCCCTACGCAAACAGGCGAAATCTTCGTGTGCCGAAGTGCTTACACGCAAGAAGACTATACGAACAGCGCCTAAGTGCTAAAGTTCTTACTTTTCCGCGGGGAAGTAAGAGCTTTTGGTCATTTATTAAAAAGCTTAGGAGTCCTTATAAAGGATGTTTGCAGGTAATTCGAACTTGCAGAAGAGCGTTCAACCACTGCCCGAACTTGAAAGAGTATCAGTACTATGCCCGTGGAGTTAAAAAGGTTTTTGCAAATCTCGACGTTAATAAGTCTTCTGGGCCGGATGGCTTTCCAGCGCTGGCTCTGAAGCAGTGCCGTAGTTTGCGCGTCTATTGGCTAAACTTTTCAGTGCGTCTTATCGTGCGGGTGTTTGTCCATCTTGCTGGAAGGTTGCCAATGTAACGCCAATTCCTAAAAAGGGTGTGGCTAGTAACTCTGAAAACTACCACACAATAGCACTTTGTTCGGCACTTTCCAAAGTTATGGAGAGTATGATTAATCATCACCTTGTGAAATATTTAGAGTCC
>JAKWBJ010000117.1:120000-195000 GCA_023159175.1 Wohlfahrtia magnifica
GAGATTCATCAAAAGGTATTCCTTCTGGAGTAAATCACCAGGAAAGAAGGCAAAAACAGGCACTTCCCCCACTGGTAAGCATTTTGTATAGTTTAAGTAATTTGATGTTATATTAACATTCTTAAAACTTATTTCCAAAATATGTAAATTTTAGTGAATTAAGTTTTTTTTTATTACGTTTGTCACAAATTCAATCTAGTGCTAATTAGAAAAAAAAAAAAAAAAACTAAAAAAACAGCGGCATATGCAAGAAATGTGCTTTAGAGTTAAATTATGATCTGCAACAAAACTTGTCTATGAAAACTACTCTATAATCTCGTATTTATAAAAAAATTGGTTGTCCTATGTTCGTTATTTAATAACTCAAGAACGACTTAACCGATTTGTAAACCAATACATGTGATTCAAAGGTCTATCACTGAGTGTTTTTTAACAGGCGGTGCCAGGCCCATGAAAATATTTATTTGTCTGTATCCTCAAAGCGGTAACATCTTGCAGTCTTGACTCTATGCCCGAATAAAACTTTCTCTGTTCCTCCATAAAAGACTTAAAAGTTTGTTTTAAATGCGTCTCGCATTCCATTTTAAAATGAGAATTTCTGCGATTACTGAATAGGAGTCAATATCTGTACGATGATTGACATCTGTCATTTCTGAATTGCTAATTTTTTGCTCTGCTGCTAAGCGCTCACATTCTTTTCGCTTTTGTATTTCTCCTTTATGGGTTGATAAAATGTCTGGAAACTAATAAAACGAAAAAAAAAAAAAACGATTAGTAGAACCAGAACATATGTATTTACATTAAGGCTGAACATTCACTTCAGTATAGGTCAGTAAAATTACTAAAAAGTCAATTGTTTTCAATTCGAATTAAAACGTTTTATAATTTTATAATTTTTTTTGGTAATAAATAATGTAATGTAAATCTCTGAAACTGGGTGGCGTGATGTAGTGGTTAGAGAGCATGCTTAACAATACAAGCAACCCAGGTTTGAGCCCCAGCAGAGGACATGAAGAAAAAAATTTAATTGTGGTTTCGAGTGTTTAATAAAGAGGCTTCAACTTCCCTCCAGATAACTCAAGAAAGAAGTAGACCCCTAACTCTGGCGATGATGACAGACAACAGACGAATATTCAGGAAAAAACGCCACCTAAGTTGTTTAGCGTAGATACAGTTAGTGTCATTAATAATCGGTTTTATTAAAGTTTGTTTAACTGATTCGTTTTAAGCTAAATGTATATCTTTTTCAACATTTTTTTCTTTTCATTAATAGTTTATTTAGACACTTGAAAGTTCATATTTGTATTTAGAAAAAAAGAATAACAATATAACAAAAAAAACTAAATTAATTCAGGTAGCATAAAATATTGCGCGTCAATAATATTCGGTTTTCTTTGAAAAGTAACAAATAATACATTAGAAAAATGGTTTTATATAAAATTCAGTATTTTGTTGGATAACCCTTTTGTTTTATAACTTCACTTAGACGGTTTGACATGTTTTTTAGCTGTATAAGCTGCAGGAATACGATCCCATTCTTCTTGAAGCCGCAATTTCAAGTCTTCAATGAATGTTATTTTGTAGTTGCGGATTCGCCGGACCAGCTTATCCCATAAATTCTCAATCGGATTGAGATCTGGGGATTGTGCAGGTGGATGGAGAACTTTAGCGCAGTTATCGAGCAACCATTCTTAAATTAAACGCGACTTGTGCTTTGGGTCGTTATCTTGGTAGAATTTAAAAGAATCTAAAACGCCCAGGTTTTAAATTTTGTGGTTGTAGCTCCTCATTTGGCTTCCGCCACACCATTACACGCCCATCGGATCCAAATACGTTATACTTGCTCTCGTCCGCAAATATAACGTCATCCCACCAAGTTTCAGGCTTCTTAATGTACTCCCTGGCAAAACTCAAACGAGCTTTTCGGTTGCGTAAATTAACCAATGGCTTACGACGTGCTACCCGGCCATGAAAACCTTTTTTTCTTATGGTTCTTCGTATAGTAGTTGCAGATATTTTCTTTTTAAACTCATTGAGCACCTCTGTGACTAATTTGGGAGCACTTAAGCGTGGGTTAGATTTTATTTTTCGCACAATTGAACTTTCTTCCCGCTCGGTCAATTTTTTTGGCTGACCTGTCTGCTCTATGAAGTATATTCTTCCTTCAGTTTTGTGCCTTCTGACAATGTCCCCAACTGTATTTGGTTTCATATTCAGAAATTCAGCAATCTCTTTGTACTTTTTACCTTTTTATAATGGAAAATAACAAGTTTTCGCTGTTCTAAAGGAGTGTTTTTTCCTTTGCGCCCCATTTGTATAATTTGCTGGAAAAGTATATTGCTGAATAACATGTTTTTTGCAAATAGCATATAAATAGGGGAAAAACCGAATATTAATGGCGCTTAGTACACAGGGTTAACAAACTTTGATCGATTTATCACGGTTGCAGGGTTACCATAGAGCCATTTTTTCCAAATATTTGAATACTCATACTGACAACATATATTTAAGTTTTTGCTATTCTTCTGGTTACCTATTCATTTTGCTAATGCCAGGGTGTTATTATCGATAAACTTAAAAACCGAATATTAATGACACTAACTGTAAATACAAAATTGTAACCTTTGATTTTATTTACACTTTGTGCTGCTACTATTTTTTTTTTTTTTTTTTGTATTGGCATCAAATTTTTGAGGAAGGGGACACCTATAATACCATACAACAAAATAAGCTAATTTGTCTTTATTTTCTTATGGCGTTTATGCAAAGAGGACATATATTGCTCTATCCAGCATTGATGGTTCCAGCAGTCCGAAAATAGGTAACCTGATTAAAAAGTGACCAGGTGTCAAGGGATGAGAATTAAAGAAAGCTTCAATTTTTGCCAAAACAGTCAATAATTATTTGAATGTACTGACCAGTTGAAGACAAGACTATTACTAATTGATCCCTAGCAATCAAAGCAGTGAATACATCATGTGCTCTGTCTTTTGACAACCGTCAGCTAATGAACCTTGTTCTGGTGATACATTTGTGTGGTATCACAATTAAAAACATACTTAAACAATCGCCAACGAAGAATTAAAATGACTAAATCGGCCTGCAAAGTTGGTCCTACAAATAAGCAATCATTCAAGGAAGTACCATTCGAAGTCTTATTCGACGCTTTGAAGACTATCCTTAGTCTTGTGAACTTCCTATCAAGCTTAATAACAGGTTGTTGCGGTAAATAACACGTATAAGTGATCGCTTTGCCAGAAGGACCTTCAGGTTTCATACGATCTAAGCTCAAATATTCCCTCACAACCTCATCATACATATCCTAATGTCCGGTTTGCACAAAAGAGATTCAATTCTAAAAAATTGACGTAGATATACCTAAGTTGATAAATCGGGAAAAGTCGTGTTTAAAAGCAAGCGTTACGATGTATCTTCCACTAGAATTACGCTGTGTCGTAGACTTACACTATGCGACAAAATAAAGTATAAATTTTTAATGAATATCATCATTTTGCTCAGAATTAAAAACCACTTAAGATATTTACAAAATTCATTTTAAATATAAAGTAGTACGGATCTGAAAAATAAAAATCAATTTTGATATATACAACATAGAAAAAAATTAATTTTTATGGATTTTTTATAAATTAATGACTGATTGTAAAAAAATAATTTTTTTTTTATAATATGTTTCTCAATATCTTCAAAAATATTGGTTATATTAAAAAATTATATTAGAATGACTAAAGCTGGTATAATTTGGAATTTTTTAACATATGGCGTAACGAAATCTCGAATATGTCATTTCAAAGTTATCATAAAATGCATGAACCAGTCTCTTCAAAAATCGCACATTTTAGAAAAAAAAAAACTTATAAAAAAAACTAATCGATAGAATCTGAAATGCTGATGATTTTTAAAGTAAGTCGATCATAGCGCATCACAAAAATATAGTGGTTATTCAAGGTCAGAAAATTTTTTCCATTTTTTGCACAGTGATATTTAGAAATTATAGTCACATTATAAAAAATATATGAAAAATCAATTTATTTAATAATAAATATATTTTTTTTATCCTTTTACAGCCTAATTCTGAAATGACATGTATGGATTCACCTGTGTCAGCATTCAGAAAAGATAATTGTGACTATTTGGACAGTACTGATACAACAAAATCATGTAAGTATACATAACCTTAGAGCAAACCACTAGTAATTATTAATTCAACAACAACTTACGTGTGCATTTAGCCGAAGTGGTAAGGGGCTCCTCATGGCTCGCGTTTTTGTTGAATATAGGACTGGATGAAAATGGAAAAGGGAAAATCATATGTAATATTGTAATACTTGTTGTACGATATACACTACCACAAAAAATATACAAAATGATGTAAAAGAAATGATTGAAACAAAATTTTAGAATTTTGTAGGTTTAAAATCATTAGTTAAAGTTAAAAGTTTCCCAAAAATCTAGAAAAAAATACTTGGAAACAGTAGCTGCAAGTTTTAAACCATTTCAAACAAGGAAGTTTACAACACAAAAGGTTAGTTTATTAGAGAAGTTTCTAGCTTAAAAAACTACGAAGGAAGAAGACGCTCAAGATAAAATTAATGCTTCGGCTGACAATTTTTCGAAAAATACCTAATTTTAATGGTAAAAATTATGCGAGTAAATTAGTCAATTTGACACATTCGAAAGACGTAAAGCCTAAACATAAAAATACTGGTAATAAAGTTATAGATGCGACAAAAGTATTTTTAGAAATCGCGCATGGATAAGTGAGTTCAGCAGGACATGTAATTATAATCAATAACCCTATGTTCTTCATACAATTAAGAGAATAAAATATGGAATAAAATATGTATATAAATGTAGTGGAAGGCATGAGATGTTAAGTTGAAGGCAAATTTTAACGTTAATCCTTCCATTAGTAAACTTTGTAAATGTACAAAATTGCAACTTTATTTAATTTTTATAAATTCAATTTTTTCTGGCAATTTTTTTAATTGGGTCCTCATTGTAACCTGAACTAACAACTCATGCATTTAGTGTTCTCAACTCCACTGTTTGTTGGTCATATATTCGATTCGGATAAAAAAATTGTTCGGACATAATTATTTTATGTAGTTACTGTATAGTTAGTGCTATACAGTAAAACACAATAAAAATGTATTATTATTTTTATAATATTGACAGGATTAATTGTACACTTCCGGTCTATAGTTTGTTTGGCAGATCTCAAACCACATTCACACAATATGTGCCTCTGATTCCTGTGAGCACGGTCTACAAACATCCACATCTGTGGCCGCCATCCTCTTCAGATGCGCTCTTACTCTACAGTGGCCCGTAAGAAACTCCGTAAGGCCTGTTACACTTAAGAACCTTAGAACGACACCCAAATTGTGGACTGATCGCCGCCTTAAAGTGGCCAAATCCCCTTTCAGCACTCCAGTTTTTCAAGCATTTCCCAATCTTTGATTAGAGTAAGTATGATAGTGAGTGGCCCTGCACAGCAAAGTTTCGGACTGATATATGGTGTCATGGAAAACTTTCTGGCCAATGCATCCTCTATTTCATTATTCACTGTTTCACTGGATCTTATTTCCAAGAGAAAGTTTTTGCAACGTATTGTAGCAATATTTGACCAATCTAGATATACGTTTCGAGCCAAATGCCCTTAAGGCAGCTTAGCTGTCAGAGAATATATTAATGTTCTTATTGAGCCCACTGTCCAGGTTGATCTCCGCATATGGCCATGACCTCAGCCTGAAAGACACTCAGTCATTTTCCCATTGGGATCGATAAGACTCGGTTGGGTCCATGAACACCACTTCCGACAGTCATTCATGTTGGAGCCATCGGTATACCAGTTTAGATCAAACTCACTCCGAACTAAGGCCCCATTAGACCAACAATCACGGTGGAATACAAACCTGAATCTGCTGCCAAACCATAGATTCAAACATTCACGATCGAAAATGATTCTCCGACCACCCTGTGTAGAATGGGCAGAATTCCCGACGCATTCCGTGACCCTTTGTCGAAAAAGATTGTCGCAGAACATTCTGCCGCTGTTGGACATGTTCTCATTGCCCCAGATATACCGAGGCAGACGAGTCTCTGTATTTTGCATAATTAATTTTCTCCACCAAGCATACGCCGCATAAGTGATTATCTAAGAAGAGCACTCACGCCACACACAGTTTCATCGCTGCTTACTAGAGATGACACGTCATCACTTCGGTACGTACCACGGGCACTCATGTCACCCAAATTTAGTACACTGGCCATCATTGCCAGTTCGGACACAGGCGATCGTCCACTACTCTACCTTATGAATACACACCTGACCACCATTAAAAATGTAACTACAGTAAAAAAAAGTCCACAAAAAATTTTTTGTTCAAACCGAATGGGTGAATCCAGCTTCAGACGCCCAAATTAATTTGAGTTTATAACAACAGTAGTGGCATATACTAATTTAGTCCAGTCAGCGCAGGAAGAAATTACATGGAGTCTTGGAATTAATTTGATGTTACCTTATCTCTCGATCTTCTTTGAATCAGATCTGCTACATATCTTCTTTTCAAACAGATGTGCCCAGCATTTATTAAGACTGCACGGGCTAGTTGGTTCGGGTGCACCTCTAGTAAACACGTCTTAGCATACATCGCGATTTCCTTTCTAACCATGGGCACGTTCAAGTCTTTCAAATGTTATATAAACCATGGAGAATTTGTTGTTAGTCGCAAAATTCGATTTTGATATTTTTGTATTCGTTCAATGTTTGGAGATGAGGCAGTGCCCGCCCCATGATTTTACTCCTTAGCACTAGGTTTGTTTCAATATCTCATAAGGAAGGAGTTAGCAATCCAAGCTAATTTAATTGTATCGCCTTTGTTTTTATTTGTGGCCTTTCCATGTTAGCTGGCGGTCGAGATGTACTCCCAAATACTTAACTCTGGGGGATAACTTGGTTGCTTCTTTTAATAAATGAGCAAGACTCCAGACGCAAAGTGAGAGTCACGTGTGCATATTTTTGCTCGTTCACCTTGATAACCATGCCTCCTCCTTTTACATCTTTCAAATAATCTTCTGAAAACAATGGTTTATGACATGATTAATATTTTTAAGAAATAGAGATAGTTTGTAATATGATGATACTATAAAATGAGTAGAACTATAATATTAATTGAATTTTATTAACTCATTTTACCTTGAAAAATAGCTTCTTAGCTTGAATCAAGCCTTAAGAAAGCTTGACAATCAAGCTGAGTCTAGGTCGCCTAGCAACCCTACTCGGATTCCAGCAAAGCATAACCCGTTTCGCCTCGCCTAGTTCGCTCACCTAGTGCTTTCAGTGATGCCTGCCTATTCGAGAACTATAGTTCTGTGCATACCTCTGATACCCCTGTAGGTTTATCTCAGCGCACACTGAAATTACGTGAACATCAGCCTAAAAGATATTTGACCAATTGTCTATAGACAGAGAGATTTGTGGTAGTATCGTATATCTGTGTCAATTTTCGAGCTATCACTTTTTCACGAAGATTTGCAGGGCCAATCCCTATTATGACCTCAATGGTCGCCATCGACCAAGTGCAAATAACGTTTTTTATATTTCATCCAAGAAAGAAAGTTGTTAAAAATTAATTGAATTTAATTCGTTTACATTTCTATATAAAAAACACAAATATTTATATATTTAAACCACTCCAGCAAAATATCTTAATTCAAAATGCTTCTTGTTTTTGGTTGGACAAAATAAAGTGCAAATGCAAAATATTAGATGATGACAACAGATATTTTGCATTTACACTTTATTTTGTCCAACCATAGGCAAGGGGCATTTTGATATATGATGTTTTGCGGTAAAGGTTTAATTTAAATATATAAATTTGTATGTTTTTTATATTGAAATATAAATGAATTTAATAAATTAATTTTTTAATTTTTAACAATAATATTGAGCTTAACTCTTTTTCCTTTGATGAGTTATAAAAAGGTAATTTACACGCACTTTATTTTGTCCAGCAGTGTATATAATAATCGGCATAATAATCATAGTATACATCCAATAAATTGGGTCTGGATCCCGATGTCCTGTCAAAAAAGCTACGGCCCACATAGCCACTGTAGCTTTTCATAATCCCGCACCAAGGTCGGAGTTCCAGTATAGTCTCAGATCTAAGATAACGTGCACCGCACTGTTTTGTGCGGTTTGTAGGCGGCAGCATCTATGGACCGTACTTCTTCAAGGACCAAAATGGAAGAATTAAGGAAGGCTTAAACAAGTATTCTTTGTCGTTCGTCGTTTAAACCTTCCTAATTGTGATTTCAACAAGACGGTGTCATATGCCACATGGCACACGATATCATAAACCTATTAAAAAGCGAGTTTGATGAGCAATTTGTGGGCATGCGTCTAAAGGCTGTGCTGCTAGATTTGACCATTTTTCGTCATTTTGACGATTTTGAGCTCCAAAAATAGCATATTGACGATTTGTGCCATTATTTTGTCGATTTTCAGGAATTAAAAATTTGCAAGGTTTTCTTTTAGCACTTCATAAAAACTTAATAATTAATTTATAAATTTGAATTTGTAATAGCAAGTACTAAAAGAGATAGTTATAACATATCTGCCATGATTTTTCTGGATTTTATGTCTTTTTAACTTACTAATAGCCAAAAATATTCAACTGTTTAAACATTTAAAACATTTTAAAGTGAAAATAGCTTACAAATGAAGAGAAATGGAAAAATTGATGCAAAAAAAAAAAAAAACTAAGAAGTGAACCAGTGAATAGTTTAAACCATAAAACGGTTTAACAAGTGTAAATTAAAACTAAACGTTAAAAAATAAAGTTTTTAAATCTTTATATATAAAAATCAATGTATGTTTGTTTGTGTGTATGTTTGTATGTATATATGTGTGTTTAAAGTCTATTGACGGCTAAACGGCTGAACCGATTTTTTTGAAATTTTGCAGTACCTGTATCAGTCTGGAACGAACTATAGGCTATATAAATTTTAAAAATTTCAACTGGGCGGTACCACGCCCATACAAGACATATATATATTTATTTATATTTAAAAGGCTTACGGTTTAGAAATCTGTTGGAAATCGACGGAGTTATTAAGCTTTTTCGTAATGCAACTCATGAAAAAATCATGAAATTTTCAGAAAGCTGGTGTTAATTTTGTAATAAAAGTATGATTTGCGCAAAAACGCATCTAAACTTGTAAATTTTTGAAAAAATCTCTGCTTACGAAATACACCAAGAGTCTTCAGGGATACTTAAACGACATATATATCATTTAAAAGGTCTGTTTCTTTCTTTCCAAATCCGAAAAGAAACTTACAATCGGGTAATATTCAGCTTAGTCATTAGCTAATAAGGTCCGAAAAACCGGATTTTTACCCGTAACTCAAGATTTGGATGTGTTTTGAGAATTCCAAAAACAGATCCTTGTTCTACTCGATAGCGCCTATCAGTAAAGTAGTACTATTTCCAAGGTATTACAACTTCGTTCATTTTTGTCGCACTGTATAATCAACTGCCTCGTATTAAGGCATGTTTGCATCTTTTTAAAATATTTTTTTATTTTTATTAAGAACATATTAAGGCATTTAGGAATTCCCATTTTTATTTATAAAAAATAAAAAGAATATTAACAAAAAACTAAATTAATTCCGGTACCATAATATATTATGCGGCAAAAATATTTGGTTTTTATTAAAAAGTAATAAATAACACAAAAAAACAACTTTAATATTAAATTTAGTACTTAGCTAATAGTCATTAGCTAATAAGGTCCGAAAAACCGGATTTTTACCCGTAACTCAAGATTTTGGATGTGTTTTGAGAATTCCAAAAACAGATCCTTGTTCTACTCGATAGCGCCTATCAGTGAAGTAGTACTATTTCCAAGGTATTACAACTTCGTTCATTTTTGTCGCACTGTATAATCAACTGCTTCGTATTAAGGCATGTTTGCATCTTTTTAAAATATTTTTTTTATTTTTATTAAGAACATATTAAGGCGTTTAGGAATTCCCATTTTTATTTATAAAAAATAAAAAGAATATTAACAAAAAACTAAATTAATTCCGGTACCATAATATATTATGCGGCAAAAATATTTGGTTTTTATTAAAAAGTAATAAATAACACAAAAAAACAACTTTAATATTAAATTTAGTACTTTGGTGGGTAGTCCTCTTCTTTAATAGCTTCACTGAGATGATTTGGCAAGTTTTTTATTATGCCAGCTATATAAGCTACTGGAATCCGATCACATTCTTCTTGAAGCCTCGGTTACAACTCAGATATTGATGTTTTTTTACTATGCCAGCTGTATAAGCTACTGGAATCCGATCGCATTCTTCTTGAAGCCTCGATCGATATTGATGTTATTCTGTGTATGCGTAGACGCTGGTCTAACTTATCACACAAAATCAGTTGAACTGAGGTCTGAGTATTGAACAGGTAGTTTGAGAACCTAAGGATAATTATAGAGTAGTCATTTTTGTATTAAACTTAACTTTTGTTTGAGGTCATAATCTTGGTAAAATTTGAACGTCTCTAAAACGCGCAGATTACTAGCACTCTTTTTAAATTTTGTGGAGAATACTCAAGTACGAATCCTAAGTCCCGTACAACCCAACACCATATCATGTTCATTTCCACGTTTTATAGTAGATTTTTAATTTTGCGGCTGTAGATCCTCGTTTGATTTTCGACACACTAGTCTATTACACGTTCATCAAATTTAAATGCGTTATATTTGCTCTCGTTTGCAAAAATAACATCATTCTAATAAGTTCCAGGTTTATGAAAGTACTCCATGGTAAAGCTCAAATGACCACTTTACTTGCGTAAATGAACCAATGGCTTACTGCTTGCTACTAAAGAATATACGATATATAGATGTGCATGTTATACAAAATGCAAAATATTTCTCCTTTACGTTTCATGGCGAGGGGTAAGATAAAAGGGAAAGCAAACACAACCAGAGAGAATTAAGACTATTCTCATCAAAACTTACATATTTTAAATGACATATATGTATGTAAATGTGTATATATATATATATATATATATATATATACTTTATATATATGTATATATATATATATATATACATATATATATGTCATTTAAAATATGTAAGTTTGTATGTGTATTGGGAAAAAGTTTTTTTGTGACGTGCGCTTTCGATTGGTTATTTTAACATTTTTTAAGTTTTTGAAAAAATTGTCTTTTATAACGTTGTACATATTCGTAGCATATTCGTAGCAAATAAGAAGAAAATAGAGCACGTTTGTTTTGTATAGGGTATCTATGTTTGTTTTGGTTTTATGCGGATAAACATACAGGGATCAGCACCGAATTGAATATGTCCTTTCACAAAATGCACTTTTTAAGTGAAAATCAAACAAGTAGCAATCACATATTAATCAAATATTGGAAAAAACCAGAAAGACCTTTTTTGCCAATAAATCCTTGTTTTATTAAAGATGTTTGGAACCAAAAACAAAAGTAATTTTATATCAAACCATTATCAGACCAGTAATTACATACGGTTGTCCAATACGGTTTAAAATATCACCATCTTACATGGAAAAAATACGAGTAATCGAAAGGACAATCCCATGGTTATGCACGTCAACATACAGATCTCCTCAAAGCAACTTTATAAAATATATTTCCAATTCACAATTATATAATAAAGCCGACATCAGCAAGATTTATTATTTTTTTGATTAGAAATCATATCGTTCGATACACCATATTCATAGAGTTTAACTCAATTTTAACACCCTACTACTCTGATCCAACTTACATATTGCCTACAATCAAATTAGGTTTTGTACCTCCTGAAGCTTTTCTCTAACTAAACAGCCAGAAGGTTATTCAAAGTGAAGATGGTGTTTTTTATCATCACTGTCGGAAAGCAACGACAAAGGAAATTAAACTAAATAGAACTAATAACGAGGATTTGAGATATAGTACGAATATCCCAATAGGTTGACTTGGCACTATTTTCTTTTGCATAAGCTTTTTTTTTAAAAAAACTTGACTAAGTTAAATAATGAGGAAAAGGTTTTTACATATTTTTGAAGTGTGGTAATGAAAATAAAAACACGTGGATTTTAGTACGATTTGGTTAAACAATATGGAATTGGTACTACATACTATCGATATAGCTGCGGGTGGGACGTTGCAAAAATAAGTTGTCAGCTAAAGTTTTAATCTGTTGTTATATGAAAAACTTAAATTAAGTAAGAAATATTTTATGGATCGATACAATTAAATTCAAAGTATTTATATATAAGTAAAATTAGTCCGTTTTTTTTATGAAAACAAAGGTCTTGCTATTTTTTAAATATTATATATCTCTTTTCGCCGCGGATATCTTTATATCTATTTAAAAGTGGTTAAATTAGACAATTGAAGAACAAGGAGCTAACTGTTATTTCTAATTTATATAAAAACTGTAATATGCAGAGATACATATATAACAAAAAACTTAAAAATCAAACGGTATCTGGAAGATAATTCCAAAGTACACTAAAAAACACGGAGTTTGCAGAAAATGGGACCTGAGCTCTGAAAAACCGAATATACAAATTTTATTAATTTTCAATGCTAACCCATTCGAATCGGCGCCAAACAGAAGAAATTAATATTTTATAAGGAACACATTAAAAACTCAAAATTTTTGGCATGTGACAGATGATTCTATGGTTAGACTTAAATATTCTTGGTGTTTGTATGTCGTAACCCAAATCATTATACCTCCAGCACCGTGTTTTATTGTATAGCGATGATTACACTATCTTAATTCTTTATTCGGCTTTCACCACACATATGACTACCCATCTGAGAGGGAAACATTATGTAATGTTGCAATCATACATTATGTATTTGGAGAAAACCGGATGAAGAACACGTTTCTGGAAGTGTAATGGTTTTGGGATATACGTCTACATCAGTAATGTTGCAGTCATACATTATGTATTTGGAGAAAACCGAATGGAGAACACGTTGCTGGAAGTGTAATGGTTTTGGGCTGGTCCTGGTCAGCTGGTTTTTATTGATAGAATAATGGACCGGTATAAGTATATATAACCATTTTAAAAGAAAATTTGGCAGCCACTGTACAAAAGTTGTGCATTTCGGACAATTTCAAATTTTATGAAGATAACGACCAGAAGCACAAGGGACATAATACGCTAATATGGTTATTGTACAACTGTCCACATGTTGTGGAAATGCCGCCACAGTCTACTGATATCAACGTTTTAGAGAATTTTGGGCATATCTCGAATATAAATTAAAATCTCGGTCGATATTTAAAATCACTGAGTTAAAAATCGCTCTTGAGGAGAAATGGGAACGAATTGATTCTTCCTATTGCAAAAAGTTAGAGGAACCTGTTCCAAAGATGCTAGAGGCTATTCTCAAAATAAAGGACTGACCAAAAAATACCAAATTAAAAACAACGCTGACTTAAACTGACTGATTCGTAATTTGTTCCTTTTTTCTCTTTAATTATGAATTTTTTGTTGTTGCTTTTTGTATAGAGATTTTTTCCCTCCATTGTAAACATATTTCTAATCAGTCCATGGAAATAAAAAAATTATTTAGTTTATTTGAATTTTTTTTTTTTTTTTTTTGTAAAAAAATATATGTCATTTAACTGTCCGGCTATTTAATTGAGCCACTGTAAGGTGAAGTTGTTTGTTCGACGGATTCCTTTTTTGTGTTCACTTGCTGTCAAAAGTTTTTCTTGCACAGCAGAGAACAGTCTAAGGATATCGTTAAACTATATCTTATTGCATAAATCATGCTTCAAAATGCATTAACAAATAATATATTTATAAATATTTCTAAATATTTTCGCCCATATGCTATAAAACTTAACAAAGCTTGTTAAACCTTGTTAATCAAAATTCCTTAATGTTGTATGCAAAAACTATTATTAGCTAAAATCCCTTCGTTAAACCTACGTTTATTTTATGAATTTTAAAGTAGGAAGCTACCCACTGTAAGAGTACTTTAAAGTAACATTTATGTTATGAATATATAATATTAAAATAAAATTAACATGTTTTGGCTTCAAGGAACGTTTTTAGGAGGCATAAAGCCTTACCCAAAAGAAAATGTCATTTTTTAGTGAGATGGTGATCCAAGCCAGACCTTTAAAATTGTTAAAGAATGGCTGTTGTAACAGAAATTTAAGGTAAATTAGTTACTACCGTAAAGCCCTAATTCCAATACAGTGGAGAATTTTTGGACAATAGTAAAAAAAAAAACGCCCGGAAAAATATAATTGAATTTCGAGGAACATATTGAAGCTATAGCAACGAATATAATATGAATGGGACCATATTTTTCTTACGTTTTTAGTTAATATTGCATGCGGTTTCTTTTATATCATTCAGGGCTGTAAAAGAATCCAATAATGTCGGAATTGGATTTGAAAACGACGCAAAAATTAATTTGGTGTCATGAAATCCAAGATTATCGGTTTTGTTTTCGAACTTGAAGAAGTATCGGTTTTAGGTGTCACAGAATGTGTTGTTATCGGTTTTGTTATTGGAAATAAATCAAGCAACTAACAGCTGTCAGTTTTAAATTTTTTCTGTAGTTTTTATTTGTGCGCTTTTGTTTTTAGTAAAAATTATATATTTTATCCAAATGTAAGTAAACTTATGCTTATATTATAAAAATAAATATGAAGAATTATTTTGTATTAATATATAGGGGAAAACATAAAAATAAAACACAAAACTCCATTACGATCGCATTTTTGGAGAAATATCCAGACCTTGCGAGAAAGAAAGATAAGCCAACGGTGGATTCACTTTGGCAACAATTGGATGATTTACTAAACAGCTCAGGCCCACCACAAAAAAATTTAAATGGGTGGAGGAAGGTAAAAAAATTTGTGCTGCAATTAAAATTATATTGTGTTGTTTAATTGTGTTTTCTTATTTAAATACATGTGGACTGAGTGAAAAAGCTACGTTAAAAGAAAACTTGCGCATAAAAAATCAGATGCCACGGCAATCAGTGGAAGACCGTTTTCCAAATGTCAATTGACCGATACGTAGGAGACAATTTTACGCATATGATGTCTTAAGCAATCTGTAGACCCTCCTGGCGTTGCACTTGGCCTGAGCGAAAAAGCTAGTGATGAAAGCGAAAGCGAATTGCCTTCAACATCATCACAAGCTACTAAAGATAATAAAATAAAATGCTAGCAACTTATGACGTCTTTTTAGAGCAATCGAAAAGAGTACAGAGTCTGTCTCAAATGCAGTTACAGCATTGCAAGAATGAGGTTCAAAGAAAACAATTGAAGACTGAAAAATTTTCACACAAAATGCCTTTCGTTATTAAGTTTTATATGTAGTTTTAATGTGTTTTTTTTTCAGACTGAATTTAATGTTATCTTTTGACTTTTGTTAATGAAATATACAATAATGTTACAATTTTATTTTGAGCCTTTAAGTTCTAACGTATGTTCCGTTTAAAAAGACTGCATTTTGTTATTTTTTATTAATAGAACATGAACTTTTTTTTTAGCTTTAAGTTGAGTTTTAAAAGACAGAATTTTTTTTTTTTTTTTTTGTTTTAAATTAATAATATATGACATTTTACTTTTACTTTTTTAACCTTAAGTTGAGTTTTATAGTTTTAATTTTAAATGTACCTCTTAAAAATCACTGTAATTTTTTATTTTTGTTGATGAAATAAAAACAATTTTTATTTTACTTTTTAATATAGGTGCGTTTTTATTGTGTACTAATATTTTTTGTAAGCTAGCTATTTCATCTCTAATCTTCTGTCCTTCACTATGTAGAGACAAGTTTGATGGTGATGTATTACTGTCGTCGCTATCAAGTGATGTTGATGCTACATCAGCCTCATTAAGTTGCACATTATAGCTCCTGCAAATGTTGTACAGCGTGCAGCAGGAATTTATAATTCTTACAACTTTCTGTGGATTGTAGTGCAATGCGTTCATTAAACAACGAATCGGCTTTTCAGCACACCTATTGTTCGCTCACAATATTACGCGCCGACGAATGAGCCATATTGAATTTATACTCTTGAGTATAAAAACTTTCGTCTCTATATGGCGTTAACAAAAAAGGCTCAATGCCATAACCAAAATCCTCCATTAATCCTGACTCATATTTTCTAAGGTAATGTTGTCTGGCGCTACTCATATTCATGGTCACAAATTTTAAAATACATACATAAATGCATTTAAATACATATGTACACAAATATGAAAATTGAATTTGTACTATACTTACAAATATGGCATTCATACTAAAATATTGTTTTCTATTGGAATATAAATGCTCATTAAATCTTGGTTTAATTATTTTTATGTGTGTTCCGTCGATGCAAACAGTTATTGAAGGGATTTTATATTTATTACAAAAATAATTCCTTGATTTCTGTTTTCCGTTAGGATTCATATCCAGCTGTACCCACTGAGGGCGATTAAACCGCTCCATAACCTTAAGCACATCATCTAAAATTGTAGATACTGTGCTTCTGCCTAGAGATATGCTAAAGTCGTTTCCAAAAGACATCTGATTGGATCCTTCAGCTAAATATCGCAACGTAGCTGCAAGTTGTATCAATGGCGGAATTTTGGATTTGGAAAGGTGTTCTTGTATTGTTTCCAAGACCACACTGTAGGCGTCTTTATTTAACATGTAACAAGCTATAAATCTGCGACAACAGCAGTAGTCATTTTATTTGTTTATATATTATTATAACTTTATTATTTTAATAAAAACATAGATATGTAGTATTTTTAATAAAAACACTATGTTTTATCACAAAGATTTTATTGTAATCTTGTAAATTGTAATTGTAAACAAATACGCAAATGTAAACAACAGCTGTTTCGAACATCGGTTTTGTTTTCATTCGAAAATAAGAAAACCGATTTGGTTTGATTATGAATCCAATATTGGTTATCAAAAACGACAAAATGCAAAACCGACTTGGATTCTATGATTCCCTGATTGTCTTTCTTCCACTCCAGTATTTGAGTATCATACTTTTAGTTTTTTGTTTGAGAGGACAACAATGAATGAATGTGTGAAGTTTTGTTTTATTTGATTGAGTATTTAAGTTTTTATTGGAACCTATTTGTTCAACATGCACTTGGTTTTGCGCCCCACTGTATGTATATAAATTTAAACACCCTCTTTATCATCCTCAGCCCAATTATCAAACCTTTTTCTTTTATAACTAATTTTTTTTAATAAATTTTTTTATTTAAGCACAATAAAAACATTTTGCCTTAAGCGATATACATAAAACCAAAGCTCGTTATTCGGGTATTTATTATTCACTAATAAAATTAATTGTCTTAATTATTTACGATTTGAAGAATTTTTGCAATAAATATGTATAGCATGAAATAAAATATAAAAAGATAATGAAACAGTTTTATTAAAAAAATTATGATTTTATATTAAATTAATAAAATATATATATATATATATATATATATATATATATATATATATATATATATATATATATATATATATAAATAAAAAATAATAAAATATATATAAAATATATATATATATATATATTTTATTATTTTTTATTTATATATATATATATATATATATATATATATATATATATATATATTTTATATATATATATATTTTATATATATATATATTTTATATATATATATATATATATATATATATATATTTTATATATATATATTTTATATATATATATATATATATATATATATATATATATATATATATATATATATATATATATTTTTGGTTCGACTACTCGTATGTGTGGCATTCGTTTTTTATTTATTTATTTTTTATTTTTGTATCTCTGATCCAAAGAAATCATGGTACTGCCAGCATAAAAACTTAAAAGTAGGTAAAGCAATCATTAGCTAATGTAGAGTTTTTGCATACGTTTTCTTAGCAAATGCTTGTTAAGCTTAAAGTGTGTTGTAACTAACGTGAACTACAAGTCTACTTTTAGGTTTTTTTTTGCATATGGCTGTTAATGTTTATAATTGAAAAACATCCAAAAAACGAAATATATGAAAATTAAAATTTTCAACAAAATAAAATATTTCTAATTTACAAGTATTAACTATATACAACATTTGTTTACGTTTTTTATGGAAATTTTTTGACATTTGCAATACAATATATAAAAAATATTGCCTGTTCTTGTACAAAAATTAGTTGTACCGACAACTTCACATTATCTAATTCCACCATGATTAGGAATGTGTAGCTACATTTTACGCAGGTTTGTATTTTGTAATGGAAAAGCCAATAAAAAATGTTATTATAGGAATTTTTAAAATAAAATTTAAACTTAATATTTAAGAAAAACATTGCTTTTGTATAAGGCTCAAATAAAATGCATGTGCGAATTTCTGTTTTAATTGTTTGATTAGCTATTGATCAGATATACATATCTAAAAACATATTAATTCGATGAGTGAAACTAAGCAAAAATATATTTTATCATCGGTGATAAGCTTAACGTAAGCTGGATGCAGGCCTGGATATAAAGGACCCTCTTGAAGCCGACGGCTCGAGCTAATAAGATAACAATATTATTTTATTATCTTAAATGAACACAATTCCAATTAGAAAAATTTGCGTTGGAATGAAAGAAAACAAAAACACAAACGAATTAGAATTCTGTATAATAAGAAGAGAAGACTCAAAAAGTTGTGTCAAATTAAGCACCGAAACAATATATGAACGTTTTAGAACAAGTTGACAGTTACATTCAGCACGTAAGTCATACGCCTTTTCATATTTCTCAACTTTTATAGCGTTTTTCAGCGTTTATTACATCGCTAAAATAAATAAACAAAAGCTGCAAGAACAACTATACGTGCTGTTTACAAATAACCAAATCTACAACATTAGCAGAGATAAAGTAAATAAAAATAACACGGCGATAACAATAATTAAGCAGCAAAGAAAATGAGTAACAGACAATAAACAAGCAACAACAAATACTATGAGCTGAAAGAGGTAGATGTTTACATACGCATGGCAACAAAAGAACTAAAAAGAATTTAAAAGAAAGAAATGGAATTTACCTGAAATATCGAGAGGTTCCAGAGCTTTCGATGTATTGTTTACTCAGCCATATAAAAAGCACATCGATGCAAACAGCAATCAGATTAAGTAAAGTAAACTCAGCGAGTACAGTTTGCGTGAAGAAAGTTTATAAGGAGTAAACTCGTGAAGTGAATCGTGAAGTAAAAAACCAGTTAGTTGGAGCTAACTCAGTAAGGAAAGTTAAGTGTGGATAACCTCTGACTGAAAAGGTTGTGACCGAACCTAAGCTATAACTAAAATCGGGTTGGAAGATCTTTAAGTAGAAAGATCTGTCGAGTAATTGTTGTTGTTTACAAGATTGTAAACAGACGGAGTAGTTAAGAATAGAAAATTGTTCTTGCCTGTAAAAAGGTTACAAGCAGTTTTGCACAAAACTGTGTTGATAAAGGATTTTTAAATGAAATTAAACACAAGATTTATTTTATTTTAACTACAATCTACGAACTCATAAATACACGTTTTTAAAAAGTTAAAAGCGTAAGAATATGCAAGAAAATATAAGATGAGTCTGTTACGAAAATAAAAGAATGCCTAAGAAGATACAAAATTTTCAGTGTATTTAAACTTTATTGTGTGGCGTTAGTGCATTGGTTTGTGTCAAGGCTCTGAATGAACCAACTTGGTAATGCCAACTTGATGTGTGTTATTAAGAGTGTTACCATTTGCGTATTGAACGGTGTTACCGTAAAAATTTTGGGTGTTAGATTTGAAATTAACGGAAATGAATCGAATGTTGTAGTAAAAACAAGAACATTCTGAAGTAATTTCAATTGCATATGAAAGGCGGTGCGTTGTGCATTAGTTAGTTCAGTTATAGTTTGAAACTTGTTGTGTAAAGTTGTAATTTAAAAGACATAAAGTCGTATTTAGGCGTAAATGAAAGTGTTGAGTAATTTATGAATTTGGTGGAGGTCGCTGTATAGAGTAAAAGTGTACAAAAAAAAAGAACTGTATAATAGAACAAACTCGTGTATTTATTTAATTTTACGCAATTTAAAAGAACACAAACGTTTTGTGTTGAAACGTAATGTCAAATTCAAATTTGACATTAACAATCGGGAATAAAATCTTGCGTCAAAATATCTTAGAAATCCAGAACGTTAGAACTGAAGAAGGAGAGAATAGAGCGGAGAAGGTAGTGACACATCCTACCACGGGCCAGGCTGTGAGAAGGGTTAGACTGCCGGTAAGGTGCGCCAACTGCAACGTTGAAGGACACGCAGCAAGCTCTGCTGAGTGTCCGAGACGCCAACAGCTTCTGAAGAAGGCTGCTGAGAGGAAGGCAGCTGTCAAAAATGTCAGCATTACGGCTGCGAAAACCTCTGCTCATACGGGTGTATCGTACGCTGCTGTGGCTGGTGGTGTTGCGGTGCCCCAGAGGCCCCTTCAGGCTCTGGCTAGCGGCCTTACACTGGAAGCGGCGAGAGGAAATTTTAATGTCATCGATGGAGATTGCAGAAGGTTTTTTGGAGGTGGTTTATTGCACTGATTGAGCAAGATAGGAGGTTTGCTCTTTAATACGGCAGACTTAGGACTGATGAGGATATATCCCAGGCACTCCTGGGAATGCTGTTAAGTCTTCGGAATGGTTCGCACAATTAAGTGTATCTTTGTGAATGTCATCAACTCGATAGTGTCCAGGCATGAGAGACACTATCTAAACTTGTTCTTGAAGGAACATGGACCGGATGTTCTACTGGTGGCTGAACATAAGCTGTCTCCGAGGCATATTTTTGAGATGAGAGGAGACACGACCTTTAGGCAAAATCGTGTGAATGAGCGGGGTGGCGGTACTGCTGTACTTGTTCGCGAGAGTCTGCACGCTGAGAGGGTTCCGTTGGATATGGAAAATGTGGAGTGTACGGCTGTGAGGATTCGTCGTTCTGGTGGGGTGGCATTGACTATTGTGTCAATGTATCTGCGACCCGGGGACACTCTTTGCCCGTCAGGTTTGGATCCCCTGGTTGGATTGGTTGGAGCGGCGGGATCGCTCCTGGTTGGAGGGGATCTGAACGCGAAGCACGAGTACTGGGGTGGGAATGTCTGCAACCGCAGTGGCAACTGCCTCAGAGAATTCCTGAGGATATGTCCTGAGCTGGAGATACGTCGCACGGAGGGCCCGATATGTTTCCATGTGTGCAACCCATCGTTTGTCGACGTAGTCATGACGTCATCTGATGTTGTACCGGTGCTGAGAAGTGCTGAGGGGCTTGAAACTCTGCAGTACGAGTCTGAACACATGGCTGTGGAGTTGATCTTGCAGATGGATGGACTTTGCGGTAGAGAGCAGTGATATCTCTTTGACTTCAATAGGATGAATACGAGGGCTTTCAACTCGATACTGTCTCGTGATTTGCCTGACCTCATGCTTCCGACGGATCGGAATGTGACCTCCCGCGAAATTGATGACTGCATCGAGTCTATGACTGGCGCCATTAGAACTGCGATGGAGGAATCGGTTCCAAGACTACCAATGCGTCATGCCGGTGTGCTAAGATTCCCCGACAACATCCTCGGCTTCATATCGGAGAAGAGGACGCTTCGGAGGATACTGAGGAGAACGGGAGATGTCTCAAGAATTCCCATATTGAGGGCTGGGATAAGGAACCTGAATAGGATAATCCAGGGAACAATTGCTGTGTTTGAGCAGAATTATTGGACGGATTACCTATGGAGTATTAAGATGGACAACAGGACTTTTCGGAAAGTGAAGGGTGCTGCAGTTGTGCGGCGAAGGTTGGCGGTTGCTGACATAATGAGGGATGATGGAGTACTCATTACGGATGACGGTGACAAGGCGAATCATTTGGCTGAACGTTTTTGCGGTGTGCAGAGAGCTGCTGTGAATCTCCAGTCCTCCAATATCGTAGGGATAGTCTTGGAGGAGGTATCGGGGCTGAGGAATCAGTCCCAAATCATTGAATTTGTCCCAGATATTACGGCGGATGGTGTTCGAGGTTGGGATTTCGCTGGAGGAGGTTTTTCTTTGCTGACTCCCTCTGATATTGGCAGGGCATTGTCCAGTGGGCCTAACAAGAGATCCAGCTGGCCGGATGGCATACCGGACCTGATCCTGAGGAAGACGAACGCTGCCACATGAAGGTGCTTGGCGTTGGTGCTTAACCACTGCTTCAACATTGGTTGCTTCCCGAAAGCATGGAAGGGTGCCATCATTGTGCCTATACCCAAGCCAGGGCCTGACCCTGGGGGTGCTGGTAACTACAGACCCATATCTCTGCTCTCTAGCCTGGGTAAGCTTATGGAGTGGTTTATTTTGGAGCGTATGAGAAGGTTCATGGACAATAACGAGATATTGCTGGATTGCCAATTTGGATTTAAGAGGGGCCACTCTACGTCCCATGCACTGATGGCACTTGCGGACTATGTAGCAAAGGGACCGAATATGAGATGTCCGACGATAGCTCTGAGAGTGGACTTCGCAAAAGCTTTTTGACAATGTTTGGCAGGAGGGAATAATTCATAACATGATGTCGTTTGGTTTTGACAGGCATCTCTGCGGAATTGTTGCGGAATTCCTGAGGGATCGCTCCCTCAGAGTGAGAGTGGGCGATACACTCTCTGATGAAAGAAATTTTGTTGCTGGAGTGCCGCAGAGGTCACTACTGGGACCTGTCCTATTCAACATATTCATGTCGGATATACCTCGGCCACCTGACGGAGATTTACTCCTTCTGTATGCGGACGATGTGCTTGTTGCGGCATCTGGCCCCAGAACAGCAAGGGTGAATGAGAGACTCAACGGAAACCTGGGTAGACTGCACGGATACTTCTGCAAATGGGGTCTCTGCCTGAATATGGAAAAGACGGATTGCGTAATATTTAAGGGACGGCGTGGACGGCTGTAACCCAACGCAAGGAAGTTCGTACCGGTGCTGAGGGTAGGTGGTGCAATTGTAAGAGTCTCCGACAGAATTAAGTATCTCGGAGTGATTTTCCACTCCTACTGTAGGTTACTGCGCCCAAGGGAAGGCTTGCGTAGGGAGGAAGCTGCTTATATACAGGCAGATCATCAGACCTCTGATGTCTTATGCCTTCCCTGTCTGGTTTGGGATTTCGTCCCATCAGATGGAGAGGCTTAGCATCTGGGAGAGGCGTATTTTGTCGGCTTGCCTTGGATTTAGGGCTCGCCAGTTCCCCGATGGTTCGTTCCGGAGACCGTCTTGTCGGGTCATTTATGACCATGAGGGTTTCGAGAGGATCGATGTTTTTCTTATGAGGACTGCGCTGACATTTTTGGAACGATCGTCTGCCCTAGAGAATGGGATGGTGACCGGCTGTTTCGAGAGGAGGAGTGATATGGAGACCCTAAGGGTGCACGGATAACTGTTGCCTGTGGATCTCCTAACGTTGAGGAACGAGGGGCTGCTCTATGGCGACGAGGGCCTGCTATTTTATCACAGGAGGGTCAATACGCTGGATTTGAACAGCCTGGTGTATAACATTGCACTGTGAGGTGGATGTCTGACCCCTGTTCTTGTTAAATAGTTGTACGTAGTGTTTTAAGTTAGTTTTAAGAATATGAGTGTTTCCGTTTTTCCATTTTTTGCGGAATATAGAATAAGAGTTGATTTGTTTTGGTGATGGATTGCGGTTATTCTGCAGTATATTAAGTTTTAGTTGATAAGTCTATGATAAGTATCGTTTACGCATAGAATAAGTATCTAAACGCTTAATTAGTTTAAGATAAACTATGTAAGAACAAAATATTTGGATGAATAAAGTAAAGTAGTAAAGTAGTACTACATCAATCATTTATACTTTGACTGTCATTGTGTAAAGTTCTAATAGTCAATAAATAAAGTTGTGTTAAGGCGTAAGAAAAACTGTTGAGCAAATTTGTGTGTTATGTGCGATATAAATAAGTAGGATACTGTACAAATAGGTTACTGTGTAAAGTTAGGGTGGAAAGAAATAGACTAAAATAAAACATTTTTAGATATGAATAATAGTGAAATAAAAGAAAAAATCGTATCGAATAGATACAAAATTATTGAAAATAGCGTAGCTGGATATGGGAATGCTTTGGATATATTAAAGGCGAAAATGATATTAAACTAATTAATTTTGTTGCATGCAAACTGTGCAAAAATGTATACAAATATAATAAAAACGCTTCATCAAATTTAAATAAGCACAAGTGCTATAATATATAAAAAATGAAAAAGCAAATGAATTGATTGAGCCAAACCAAGAAGCTAAAAAGCTTGTACCGATGTTATGACCGAATGAGTGCTTGGAGATATTGGCCCATACTCTCTAGATAATGGACTAAAAGCATATTCAAAGTTAATGTTATCCCTGGGTAACAAATTTGGATCTAGCCTTAACATAGAAACACCAATACCACATCCAACAACAATACAAAGAAATGTTGAGAATAGTTATTTACTTCGAAAAACTTAAATCAGAGATCTCATGTATACGAAAAATTGGTTATGTCCAGACATGTGATCTATGGATAGAAAATTTTTCTAAAATATCATACCTAGCCCTAACGGGTCGTTTTGTTATGGATGGTGAGTGTAAAACAGTCATGAGCTTGTCATGGGACAAGTGAGTAATCCTTTGTTTATCTTGATAGAAATATAAATATATTTAATTATATTTCAAATCATTTATTTGTTAAATAGGCATCAATATAAAACATAAATTGGAGACTTTACTCAGTGAATTCAGATGTTCCTTAAAGGATCCAACAGTTATAGTAGCTGATAGAAGAAGCAATATCAAAGCAGCTTTAAAAGACTACGAAAATATCACCTACATAAATCACCTTATTCGCCATACAATAGAAACATGCATTAAGACATCGGAACAGATTGATGAAATTGTAACAACATCGTTCAAACTAATTAAATTTGTTAAGAAATCTGGCTTAAATTGTGACTTAACAACATCATTAAAATTTTCACACCCACAAGATGGAATACAGTTTTTTATAAAACTGTAAAATCTAACTTAGCTGACATTCGAAAAACATTAAGTTATAAAAGTCTAACTGAGAAATATAACGTTATAAAAGAATATCATTTAGATCAATTAATAGCAGTACTTAAACCTTTCATTGATCTGATATTATTATATTGATATTATATTGATATTATTATATTGATATTATTATTATTATTATTATTATTATTATTATTATTATTATTATTATTATTATTATTATTATTATTATTATTATTATTATTATTATTATTATTATTATTATTATTATTATTATTATTATTATTATTATTATTATTATTATTATTATTATTATTATTATTATTATTATTATTATTATTATTATTATTATTATTATTATTATTATTATTATTATTATTATTATTATTATTATTATTATTATTATTATTATTATTATTATTATTATTATTATTATTATTATTATTATTATTATTATTATTATTATTATTATTATTATTATTATTATTATTATTATTATTATTATTATTATTATTATTATTATTATTATTATTATTATTATTATTATTATTATTATTATTATTATTATTATTATTATTATTATTATTATTATTATTATTATTATTATTATTATTATTATTATTATTATTATTATTATTATTATTATTATTATTATTATTATTATTATTATTATTATTATTATTATTATTATTATTATTATTATTATTATTATTATTATTATTATTATTATTATTATTATTATTATTATTATTATTATTATTATTATTATTATTATTATTATTATTATTATTATTATTATTATTATTATTATTATTATTATTATTATTATTATTATTATTATTATTATTATTATTATTATTATTATTATTATTATTATTATTATTATTATTATTATTATTATTATTATTATTATTATTATTATTATTATTATTATTATTATTATTATTATTATTATTATTATTATTATTATTATTATTATTATTATTATTATTATTATTATTATTATTATTATTATTATTATTATTATTATTATTATTATTATTATTATTATTATTATTATTATTATTATTATTATTATTATTATTATTATTATTATTATTATTATTATTATTATTATTATTATTATTATTATTATTATTATTATTATTATTATTATTATTATTATTATTATTATTATTATTATTATTATTATTATTATTATTATTATTATTATTATTATTATTATTATTATTATTATTATTATTATTATTATTATTATTATTATTATTATTATTATTATTATTATTATTATTATTATTATTATTATTATTATTATTATTATTATTATTATTATTATTATTATTATTATTATTATTATTATTATTATTATTATTATTATTATTATTATTATTATTATTATTATTATTATTATTATTATTATTATTATTATTATTATTATTATTATTATTATTATTATTATTATTATTATTATTATTATTATTATTATTATTATTATTATTATTATTATTATTATTATTATTATTATTATTATTATTATTATTATTATTATTATTATTATTATTATTATTATTATTATTATTATTATTATTATTATTATTATTATTATTATTATTATTATTATTATTATTATTATTATTATTATTATTATTATTATTATTATTATTATTATTATTATTATTATTATTATTATTATTATTATTATTATTATTATTATTATTATTATTATTATTATTATTATTATTATTATTATTATTATTATTATTATTATTATTATTATTATTATTATTATTATTATTATTATTATTATTATTATTATTATTATTATTATTATTATTATTATTATTATTATTATTATTATTATTATTATTATTATTATTATTATTATTATTATTATTATTATTATTATTATTATTATTATTATTATTATTATTATTATTATTATTATTATTATTATTATTATTATTATTATTATTATTATTATTATTATTATTATTATTATTATTATTATTATTATTATTATTATTATTATTATTATTATTATTATTATTATTATTATTATTATTATTATTATTATTATTATTATTATTATTATTATTATTATTATTATTATTATTATTATTATTATTATTATTATTATTATTATTATTATTATTATTATTATTATTATTATTATTATTATTATTATTATTATTATTATTATTATTATTATTATTATTATTATTATTATTATTATTATTATTATTATTATTATTATTATTATTATTATTATTATTATTATTATTATTATTATTATTATTATTATTATTATTATTATTATTATTATTATTATTATTATTATTATTATTATTATTATTATTATTATTATTATTATTATTATTATTATTATTATTATTATTATTATTATTATTATTATTATTATTATTATTATTATTATTATTATTATTATTATTATTATTATTATTATTATTATTATTATTATTATTATTATTATTATTATTATTATTATTATTATTATTATTATTATTATTATTATTATTATTATTATTATTATTATTATTATTATTATTATTATTATTATTATTATTATTATTATTATTATTATTATTATTATTATTATTATTATTATTATTATTATTATTATTATTATTATTATTATTATTATTATTATTATTATTATTATTATTATTATTATTATTATTATTATTATTATTATTATTATTATTATTATTATTATTATTATTATTATTATTATTATTATTATTATTATTATTATTATTATTATTATTATTATTATTATTATTATTATTATTATTATTATTATTATTATTATTATTATTATTATTATTATTATTATTATTATTATTATTATTATTATTATTATTATTATTATTATTATTATTATTATTATTATTATTATTATTATTATTATTATTATTATTATTATTATTATTATTATTATTATTATTATTATTATTATTATTATTATTATTATTATTATTATTATTATTATTATTATTATTATTATTATTATTATTATTATTATTATTATTATTATTATTATTATTATTATTATTATTATTATTATTATTATTATTATATTATTATTATTATTATTATTATTATTATTATTATTATTATTATTATTATTATTATTATTATTATTATTATTATTATTATTATTATTATTATTATTATTATTATTATTATTATTATTATTATTATTATTATTATTATTATTATTATTATTATTATTATTATTATTATTATTATTATTATTATTATTATTATTATTATTATTATTATTATTATTATTATTATTATTATTATTATTATTATTATTATTATTATTATTATTATTATTATTATTATTATTATTATTATTATTATTATTATTATTATTATTATTATTATTATTATTATTATTATTATTATTATTATTATTATTATTATTATTATTATTATTATTATTATTATTATTATTATTATTATTATTATTATTATTATTATTATTATTATTATTATTATTATTATTATTATTATTATTATTATTATATTATTATTATTATTATTATTATTATTATTATTATTATTATTATTATTATTATTATTATTATTATTATTATTATTATTGTTATTGTTATTGTTATTGTTATTGTTATTGTTATTGTTATTGTTATTAGTATATTGTTATTGTTATTGATTTATTGTTATTGTTATTGTTATTGTTATTGTTATTATTGATACATAACAATATTACAAGTAACAATTAACAATACTATGTTATTCAATAACAAGTAACAATATAACAATAACAATAACAGATAAACAATTAACAATAACAATTAACAAGTAACAATAACAAGTAACAATAACAATAACAATAACAATAACAATAACAATACAATTAACATATACAATAACAATAACAATAACAATAACAATAACAATAACAATAACAATAACAATAACAATAACAATAACAATAACAATAACAATAACTAAGTATAACAATAACAATATAACAATAACAATTAACAATAACAATAACAATAACAATAACAATAACAATAACAATAACAATAACAATAACAATAACAATAACAATAACAATAACAATAACAATAACAATATACAATAACAATAACAATAACAATAACAATAACAATAACATATAACAATAACAATAACAATAACAATAACAATACAATAACAATAACAATAACAATAACAATAACAATAACAATAACAATAACAATAACAATACAATAACATAACAATAACAATAACAATAACAATAACAATAACAATAACAATAACAATAACAATAAACAATAACAATTAACAATAACAATAACAATAACATAATAACAATAACAATAACAATAACAATAACAATAACAATAACAATAACAATAACAATAACAATAACAATAACAATAACAATAACAATAACAATAACAATAACAATAACAATAACAATAACAATAACAATAACAATAACAATAACAATAACAATAACAATAACAATAACAATAACAATAACAATAACAATAACAATAACAATAACAATAACAATAACAATTAACAATAACAATAACAATAACAATAACAATAACAATAACAATAACAATAACAATAACAATAACAATAACAATAAACAATAACAATAACAATAACAGATAACAATAACAATAACAATAACAATAACAATAACAATAACAATAACATACTTAACAATAACAATAACAATAACAATAACAATAACAATAACAATAACAATAACAATAACAATAACAATAGAACAATAACAATAACAATAACAATAACAATAACAATAACAATAACAATAACAATAACAATAACAATAACAATAACAATAACAATAACAATAACAATAACAATAACAATAACTATAACAATAAACAATAACAATAACAATAACAATAACAATAACAATAACAATAACAATAACAATAACAATAACAATAACAATAACAAATAACAATAACAATAACAATAACAATAACAATAACAATAACAATAACAATAACAATAACAATAACAATAACAATAACAATAACATATAACAATAACAATAACAATAACAATAACAATAACAATAACAATAACACAATAACAATAACAATAACAATAACAATAACAATAACAATAACAATAACAATAACAATAACAATAACAATAACATTAACAATAACAATAACCAATAACAATAACAATAACAATAACAATTATAACAATAACAATAACAATAACAATAACAATAACAATAACAATAACAATAACAATAACAATAACAATAAACAATAACAATAACAATAACAATTACAATATACAATAACAATAACAATAACAATAACAATAACAATACATAACAATAACAATAACAATAACAATAACAATAACAATAACAATAACAATAACAATAACAATAAACAATAACAACAACAACAATAACAACAACAACCCTCCCAATCCTTCCTAACCACACCTCCCCAACCAAACTAACCAC
The DNA here is from genome assembly GCA_023159175.1 of Wohlfahrtia magnifica. Taxonomy (NCBI): domain Eukaryota; kingdom Metazoa; phylum Arthropoda; class Insecta; order Diptera; family Sarcophagidae; genus Wohlfahrtia; species Wohlfahrtia magnifica. The sequence continues at coordinate 150,687 of JAKWBJ010000117.1, forward strand.
CCTCATACCTACCCAACCCCTCTCATCTACTGCCCCACTAAAAACACCCCAACCCCCCCCTACCCCTCCCCATTCACCTAATCACCATACTAACAGACAAACCAAAAAAACAACAACTTAACACCAACATCAAACCAAACCTCTAGCAATATAAACAAATTATGTGCAGCCAATAGAAGGAGCTAATTCAAACCAAACTATAATTGAAAATGAAAAAAGTAAATAATAAAATATTAATGCACTCTTAACAAATGATTTTAAATGTTATTGAAATGGTGGCAGGATAGGAAAGATGAATTATCAATGTTATACAAGCTGAGCTGCAGAATATTCGCTATACCAGCATCTAGCGCCTCTTTAGAAAGGATACTTTCAATTGCCCGGGCACTGATAACAGATAAACGATCAAAACTCGGATCTAATCATCGGAAAATCATTTAGTGAAATTTTTTTCGTGAACGTAAATTCAAGAAACTAATTGTTAGTTAAAATTCAAAACATCGTACATACAGAACTAATACTAAAATTATGTTTTTTACGTACATATATAGATACATATATATGTGTTTATTTTATTTTAATTCTTATTTTTATTTATAGTTTTGGTTATTTAATACCTAGTATATTTAAGTTTAAAAGACTGAATTGTTTTTATTGTTAATTGTTAAGTTCACCTGAATTAATAAAAAAGATTTGTTGGTAAAACTTTTTAAATCATACATCCGAATTTTTATTTGCATTGTACAATAAGTTATTTATTGTATTCCGTCGTTATCTACTGGTATTTGCTTGTGCGAAATATAGTAAAACAAATATGTCACTCTCATTCTCTCTTTATCTACTTACACCCAAACTGTTACAAATTATAACAATACCAACTTATAACAGAAACATTGAACATTTAAACATTTCACTTTAGTAAACACACAGAAACTTGTACAAACAGTTGTAACTGTGCACGTGTTTAGTATGGATGTATATATGTAATTTAAAATACGTAAGTTTGCATGTAGGTTGGTAAACAGAAGTTTTTTTGTGACAAATGATTTCGATAGCTTATTTTAAAATTTTAGAAGTTATTGCAAGAATTGTCTTTTCTAACATGATGAAGAGAAAAAGCATAATAACAAAATATAAATAAATGTATGTATAGATGTATGTAAGTATAGTATGTCATTTAAAATATGTGAGTTTACATTTGCGTTGTAAAACACGTTTTTTTACGAATGATTTCGATTGCCTTTTTTTAAATTTTAGAAGTTTTTGCAAGAATTGTCTTATATAACATTGTAAATACTCGTGACAAACAAGAAAAAAATGGCACGACCTTTTTGTTTTGTATAGGGTAAACTAAATTTGTTTTGTTTTTGTACGGATAAACATACAGAGATCATCACCGAATTGAATATGCCCTCATAAAATGTAGTTTTAATGAAAAATCAATAGAAAAATAGGTTTAAAATGAAGGAAGTGATGTCTACTTTATAATGACAAATGCTTTTAATCAAGACCAATTGAAAAATACTTTTTCAGTATTGCGATAGAAAGAAGGTAATAATAACAGACTTAATAATATTTTGGAAAAATTTATTATCTCAAAAATTATGTAGTCAGTAAATGTAAATCGAACTAAGATGAGGTAATGAAAATTGTAGGAATGGAAATTGATACTAATTTTGAAGAAGTAAAACGTCTACTGAATATAACGAATTAAATCAAAGCGAAATATGCGATGTTGAGTTTAGTTTGATTACACTGGTCTACAAAAAACAAAAAAAATTCTGATTTTGATGCGCTGAATTCAAATCCGTTTTCAGTTTTTTTCATCCCGCTCCAATTATTTTATGGGCGTTGCAAATTTTTTTGCCCAAAATATGCTAGTTATGTCAATATATTTCATCATAACTTGAAAACGACTTGATCGATTTTAATACAAGTACCACCAAATGTTTAGGAACGAAATTTCCTATAAATCACCTCAATAGCATTTTTGTGTATTTTTAACAGTTTTGGAGTTGCGAAAAGGATTTTATGCGCGCAAAATTACAGCAATTTTTTTTCTTCAGTCATAAAATTTTTTTCAAAATGAAAATTGTACACGCGAAAAGTAAATTAAAAGATAAAATTATATCAGTCCTTATATTTTTCTACTTTTATTATTTGTTTAATGTCTTATATTTTTTAATTTTTTCTTTTATTTATTAATTTTATATTTTTGGTACAAAAAATTACTATTTTTCTTTAAAAACTAAACAGAAATGTATTTGTCGAACACATACATTGTCAATTTGTTTTTGTGTGAGTAAGCAATAGCTCTCTCTTACTCTCAATGCGCTTAGAAAAACTTATAGTAAAAAAGAAAAATATAAACAGAAATATACCATTAAAGTATTGATAATTATTTGGGATAAATTTAAGGTTTCTAAAAGAAAAAATTAGATAAATTTTTATATTCATTATAACATGAATTAAAATGTCATGTATTGCAGCATGTATTGCAGCATGCACGTTGTCACGGCACGTTGTCATTAGCAAACTAAACATTTGGGTTTACCGAAAAACATTTAATTAAGCGTTTCGATGAGTGTTTTTTTATTTTGAATACAAATATTTATGCTGGGGTAAAAAATTACAAATATTGAATTCTCAGCCAAATGAAGTTTAAAAGTAATTGAGGCTTTATAACTTATTTAAGCTTAACTCTTGTGACAAACCATTAATGACATCAACAGTGCCAAAGTGATTTTTTTTTACAAATTTTACCTTTAGTGTTATTTAACGTTAAGAGGAAAGATTTACTAAAGCTTTGTAATGCAGTGTCAAACTGTTGAGGTCGCAAGATGAATAAATCTACTAAATACACATTTAACATAATCTGCGAATTGAAATGGTAGATGGCAAAGCTTATAGTGCTATAACTTAAAATTTATTTGCAAAATTTATTTATTTGCGAAACAAACTGAAAAGAAAATTTTCTACAAAAAGATTAAAAATATCATCATAAAATCGACCATCTGCATACTTTGTAAAGTATGCTTTTATCCTTGGTCTAAGAAATAGTATGGGTTAGAGAGCTCTCTTAAGAACATCTTATTAAAGTAACAAAATTTAAACAAAAAAACTTCTCGAAACATCATACATGACATGTACACACATAGGTGAAGTTTTACCGAAATCTGTGCGATAGCAGGTAAGGCATATAGACTTTTTACCTCCGTTCCTTGTTAGGAGCTAACTTAGGAGATACTAGCTCTTACTAATAGCTCATAGAATGAATCACAGAAAATTTTAAAATTAGCAAACAAATCAAGTACATTCAAGTGCTTCTATCAAGAGAATTTTGAAATGTTAATTTTACAACTTCTTAGTATATATTTTTTTCAAAATTACGCCAACCATTTAACGTAAAAATAAAATTTGTATTTAAAAAAAGTAAACAAAATAGAAAAAAGTACACATCTACACATCGAAGAAAAAATAACCAATCAAAAGCGGCAACGCTGATTAAATGTGTGAGCATCAGCGTTGTTAACTCAGTGCATTCAGCACTTTTTAATGCTTTTTATAATTTTGGACTAGTACTTAGTGCTTTTTTCTTTTAATTATAGTGCTTTTTTCTTTTTGGTGGCACCAAGTCATTATTTCAAATAATGTTAATAAAAACATTTAAAATATAATAACAACACTGTAAAAAAGTTTAGAATATACAAACGAATTACAAATGCTTATTTACTTGTTAGTTGAGATGTGTGGTGGTTGAATACATATCCCTAGTACATGTAACATATGTTAGCAAAGGATCAGCACAAAGACAAAACTTCTGCCAAATTTTAGTTTATAATCCAAAGGCTTGCATCATCGATTTAAAATCGACCTACAATATGCCTCTACTAGTACAGAATTCAGCTTGCCCTACATGTCTTTAAGAGACAAGTGTCATTGGAGTTCTCAAAGTTTTCCAGCCATGTTTTAAGTTATTTTGACCCTTGGGGTTTTTGTAACACATTCGAAGGCAACGCTGATGAGAAGTTGACAAGCTAATGTACAGCCTAATATGGATTGTACATTAATTGTGTAACATATAGTGCATCAACAATATAATAATTTTCCTAGGACTTCTCGGTGTCAAAAGCCTTTTCGAAATGTATTAAAGCAGTATTAATTGGTGAACGCCACTCAGCGGTATGCTCTGCTTATTCGTTACGTAACAGTATGCAAGTGTATGAATTTTTTAAACTTAAACATAGTTAATATATATCTTGAGAACGGTAATATTAAAAGTTTTTGAAGTTGGTCTAAGTGACTTCATAATCAATACAAATCATCATTAAAACAACCATCCGGCATTGATAGCACCTCCTATTTCTGTACCAAATATATACAGTAGGTATAAATTAAGCAATTATATGTATATCATATATATTATATCAATATATAATGTATATCAATTGTGTTATTGTTATGTTTGAATTAGTATTAGAATGAATGAAAATATAAAAAAGTTTGGATTTATCAAACTTTTATTAAAATGGAATAGAATCATCAAACTATTAAAAAATTGGATATAAACAAAACAAATCAATTTTAAATTAAGTGGTGTTTTAAAAAATTACGGATTTTCTTTTAGACTTTAGTGTTTTTTGAAATTTAAATGCTCATGTAGGTGTAAGAGAAAAATAATCAATTTACGCCGTGTAGTGGTTTTGATAAGCACTGATTTAAACCAACATCATCGGCGGAATGGTTTGCTTTAGTACTTACATAAATTTAATAAATTTAATATCATAACATGTAAAACTGAATCTAATATATATGCCAAATATTTTCAGAATAGTGTGTAATATAATAAATTTCTTGCTCTCTTTTTGTAGATGTTGCGCCAGACATTACACAATTTAATAATACACGTAGAGCTGCTGATCGTGTAACTCGATATGTTAATGTATCGCAAACAGATATTGGTGAAGATAGTAATGGCAAATGGAAGGTTTCTGCAAAAATTCAGCAGTTACTCAATACTTTAAAGCGCCCAAAAAGACGGCCACTTCCGGAATTTTATGAAGACAATGATATTGAACTTGAAATTGCTGCAAATCCAAAAGATCCAAATGCACCAAAGCCAGAAGGAAGTACTATGACTTCAGTGCAGGGAGAACAGTTGTCAGTGTCAGCAAGTTTGCCACGTTCTCTTGAAGCAGCAGTTCAACGCTTTGGCACAAACTCATTTAAGTCACCAATGGCAACAGTTGTTGATCCTAATGGCAAAATAACGACTACATTGACATATGGAAAATTACTGTCCAGAGCGCAGAAAATTGCATATGCCTTATCAACAAAAATTTTCAGTAAAGGTCCTGAACAGGTCACTTTAAAGCCTGGAGATAGGGTTGCCTTGGTTTATCCAAATAATGACCCCTTGAGGTACATATTCTTTAATTTTTACAGCTATCAAAACAATAAATTTTTTTATTGCTGCTAATATTTTTCTTTATATTTTTATAAAAATATTGAAATATAGACCTTTTGCAGAAAATTATTTATATATTGGGTAATTACACTACATGATCAGTATACGATAAGGGCGTTCCCTTACTATGGATTATGTTACACATTCCGAGTGGAATGGTTTTGATTCCGTACTTACAATTATGTTCGATTTTGTGTAATTTTCTACAGATTCTAGTAAATTTTTTAATTTAAAAATATCAAAAATACTCTGCGTTTTAGTTTTAATATGGAAACGTACACACCAAAACAGAAAGCATTAGGTTATGCATTGCCAGTATACAAATTATTGAAATATACACATGCATACATATCTTAAATTTTTGTTCAAATCAAAAAGTAGTTTGTGCAAAAAAAACCATGGCAACACTTCATGTAAAAAATTATTTGTTTACTTTCAAAAGCTTTCTTTCGTAAGAAATCATCAAATCATTAAAAATATAGTTAGTACATTAACTCCGATATCTCTGTAACCGTTAAAGGTATTAAGCAATTTTAAGGTCAAATTATCAGCTTTCTATTAAAAAGGTTATTTAATTTAACAAATCAAAAATAAGTCTAACGCAAAATTACTCTAGTTTTCATAGCAAAGAAAAAGTTGTACACTTAATTTTTTTTTCAAAATGTTTTGAAAAATAGACCCTGGTTAAAAATTTAAAATATATTTGGTCTCATATAGCGTCCATGTGTAATGAACAGAATTATCGGTGAGTGATATGAAATGAGATGAAGTAACCGCAAGAACCTGCGAACACAAAATGACACTTTGGTGTAATATTCACATGAGGAATCCATATTCAATGTGTATTACACAGCTCAACCATCTCGTTGACACATGAGGTCCCAGAACTTTCACAGCTGCCTGGATATCTTAAAGTATGTTAACGTCTCTCCTGGAGATGCTGCCCTTTCCAATGAAGAACGCTACAGTGGTCCGGTAACCTTATAGAATTCGCCGACTACGAGAAGATACCCCCACCTACCGCTCCATTTAACTTGGCGCCGCTTCCTCCAGGTCCTGAACGTTAACTAGACTGTTCACATAGGATTGCGTCTCATAGTGAGGAAGTGTCCAGTGACCAGCAGATCAAATCTAATGTGCTGGTGATCAGAAAGAGAAGCCTCACCAGAGACATGCTAGTTCCCTACGAAACTAGCAATAAAAATACTGACGAGAGTAAGATCTTTTCAACAGCATTAACAAATATTAACAATAACCAAGTTACTCCTCAAAAGAAAGTTCAAAAGTGACTCACCTCGATCATTGATATCGCTGCATCCCCATACCGTATGATGTGCATTAGCATCGCATCCAACAATGAGATGCAGGTTTACTAGTATTTCTATTACTTGGCTTAAAAGTTGGCGTGTCACCTGTGTTACACATCATAAGGATACTTTCTATAATGACATTTAAGGGTCCAAAACCCCAAAAATGAACTTTAAATTAAAAAAAAAATCCTTTTTATGAAAACATTCCAATTAAGTTATTTTTTCACTCATTTTAGTTGGAAGTTAATATTATATGCTTATAACGGTAACATGACTGATGTGTATAATATTGTTACGAGAATAAGAACGCCTAAATTGTATGATATTGGTATATTTTGTGTCACCCTGTCAATGGCGTACTTATTTGTATATCTGGCAGCACTGCCAATTAAATCATTCCTGGGTAACAAAACCTTACATGTTTAAATTTAACGGAGGATATGAGATCATATGAGACATTTCCGAAACTTTCCAAACTGTAGGCAATTAGGTATATAAGAAGACTGCTTTGCCTAGTATACAGTATAAAAATTATAGTGGAATAATAAAAACTGTAAAATAACAAAATAAAGCGGTGTTTATTTTATTTTTAACGCAATTTAAACGAACTCAAACGTCTTAAAGAGGTTGAAACGTAACATTGGTGTCAGAAGTGGGATTGCATCCATAAAATAAAATAAAAATGATTAAGAAAATAAATAAATAAATAAAATAATTATCAAAAAAATAAAAATAAAATAAAATCAAAAGTGGACAGGCTCAAACGAGAATTACATAAATTAGAGTTGTCAACAATCGGTAATAAAACCGAACTACAAAAATGTCTGTTAGAGGAATTTCGGAGACGCGGCATAGACATCGATGCTCACGAATTTGATGATGAGAATGAGCCTGAAATGAGTGCCACTACAACAACAAGTAGTGTAGTATATCGCTGCTGGCTGCTATGATGCAAAAAACACAAGTACAGAACGAAAAGTTTATGGAAAAAAGTGTGGTGACTGAGGCACAAGAAACTTCTAGAGCTGAAAACCAGAATTTTCTAGCAAAAATTGAAACGAAACTTGATAAAACTTCTATTGAGCTATTAGAAGTAAGGTGCGTGAAACTTCTAGAGCTGATAACGAAAAGCTGTTGGCTCAGGTACGAGAAACTTCTAGAGCTGATAATGAAAAGCTTTTGCAAAAAATTAATGCTGTGGCGAACGCACAAGAAATTTCTAGAATTGATAATCAATAGCTTTTGGCAGAAGTACGTAAGACTTCCAAAGCAACAACTGATAAGTTACAAGAAATATATACAACGGTAAGCAAGAGGGTAGATGCAGTGGAGAACAGAATGTCAAGCCTAGAACAATAGAATTGGTGCAATTAAGGAGAAAATCAACAGTCTCCAGTGCCAAAAGCCGGAACTAGTGGGTCTCATAACTGAAGCTTCTAGCAAAATAAAAACACTTTGCTTTGATGGTAGTACACCTTCGGCGGTATCCAAATTTCAGTTCGATACTGTAGCCAGCAGAAACGGATGGGACGATGAAGGGAAGGCACTGGAATCAATTTTGGCTGTAAGAGGTGCTGTAGCGGAAATTCTAGAAACCATGCCAGCCAGCTGCAGAAACAACAACAGTGAATTAATGATGGTGCTGCAGTATAAATGTGGCGATGAGCATAAACGAGAGCTGTATCGTATGGAACTAAGGTGCCGAGCGCAAAAGACTAATGATGAATCATTACAAGCCTTTGCAATGAAAATCGAGAGGTTAGTGCAGATAACCTATCCAAGGGAAAATCACCCACTAGTAATCATCTCAAGACTTCGTCAACGGCTTAAGAGACCCAGATGTTAAACTAGCTGTATGTGCAACACAAAAGACAATCTGCAGATAATGTGGCGTTTGCACTAGCTCAGGATATTAAATACACGAGATACGTACTCTAGAAGTTGTGGCAGAGAAAGATGATAAAATCAACAAAATAGAGGAGGCGGTAAAATGGCTCCTAGCTGAGCAGAAGTCAAAATTGAAATGTTTTAATTGCGGAAAGAGTGGCCACTTCCATAGAGACTCAAAAGATCCTCGCAAAAGGTCCAGATCTGTTTCACCACCGAGAAATAATAAACGGGTCAACTACCATCAAACAATAAAAGAGTCTCTTTTAAACTAAAACGAGCTCCATATCAGTGATGCAGAAAAATAGCAACGACCTTACAGCGTGCGGGTACATTAATGGCAGACAACACACCTTCACTATAGCCATCGGTGCCATAGAGTCTATAATCAGACCTGATGTAATGAAGGGAAAGTGTGAGAAACTTAATAATATCAGACTACGAACAGCTACTGGGGAGTCTGTCACCGTCTACGGAAAAATTTATGTGAATGTGACTATTACGAACATTACTGTAAGCCATGTGTTTATTGTCGCCGATATTGTAGGCGAGGCTATCATTGGTGCCAATTTTATGATTATCCGTGGCATCAATTTGAATATGTGGCAACAGATAATGAGTTGGCGTACTGTAGATATACCTCTTGATGGATACCAGCATCAAGTGCACGCCAGAAGATTAGTTGCTGTCAAACAACAAAAACTACCACCTCAGACTGAGTCATTAATATGGGCGCGTCATTGATATGAGGTAGTAGAACCAGCAGAAATTAAGGTGGACTTGTTGTCCTCTAAGGCCCTCATTAAATCGAACAAAGAAGGAATAGTTCCAGTGAGATATTCAATCTGTCAGGCCATAAAAAATTCATTTGTGAAAACTCCGAGATAGGCCAATGTGCTCCAGTAGAGGCGATATTAAACAGCGACCAATTGCCGGAACTCGCCAATATGTTAGCCAAGGGTCTACACGTGTTTAACATAATAGAGAATTGCAAAACTTTCGATGAACACCTCAAAAACCTGGCAGAAATTCGCAACGAATACCAATGGCTGGACTAAAATTAAGCGTGAAGAAATGTGCATTGTTCAAAAAAAAAGTAAAATATATGAGCCATCTAGTTACGGCAGATGACATTTCAATGGATGAAGATAAAATGCGAGCAGTTATGGACTGGCCTTGCACCCAGAATCATCATGAATTACGTAGCATTTGGAGACTGCACATATTACAGACGCTTCGTGTCTAATCTTTCGAACGTGGCAGCAAGCTTACATGAGCTCACCAAGGAATTTAAGTCGTATGGGTGAGTCGCAAGAAAAGGCGATCCAGGCACTAAAAGACCTATTGTGTGCTGCTCCGATTCAGCCGCAGGTGAAAAATTCATCCTTGACAGTGATACCAGTGGATATGGTTTGGAGCACAAAGGAGTCACCCAATATTGGCAAAGATTATAGCAGCAAAAGAAGAGTGCAGACGGCCCACTCGCAATGAAGTATCAGCGGATGATCTTACAAAAGCGTATTGGGCACAATTGGACAGTTTGAAATTGATTAATGGGTGCTTATATCGGCCTTGGTAAAGTGCGGATGGCAAAACTTCATCCAACCTAATAATGATGCCTTCCTCCAAAATAAGAAGTAAGAAGTCCTAAATGAGTTTAATAATGAGTTTAATAAATGGGAGAGGACACCTGGGGATTCACAAAGACTAAAAAACTAAAACGTTTTTTTTTTTTTGCTCATCAAGCAAATACAGTGTAGGGTATTGAGTGGGAAAGAGAGAAGAGTGATTAAGGGGTTAATTATTGCTTTTTAATTTTATATTTATTTTTTTGTTACGTGAGTCAGTTAAAAATTACCCCCCTTCTACCTTTAAAAAATCAACCGTTATTTTATTAATTTCTTATTTAAATAAACTTATGTTTGGAAAAAGTATGCAAAATTGTATCTTAAACCATAAGTTAAATCGATACTTTGAAAAATGATAAAAAAAAAACTGTAACGCTGCTTTCATAGTATAAAATTGTAGATTGTTTTTAATCATTGAAAATATGTATTCTTAAATAAATTTTTAGTCGTTAAGGTTTCAAATCAAAGTAGTATACTAAAGCTTTTTAGTGAGAAGTTAATTATTATTATTTTTTTAATTGTGATGACTACAGCAAATATTTCCCGGAACGAACTTTTTAGCTATCATCTAATTTCGTTGGCAGCTCAACAACAAAAATAAATCCTTATTTCCAGTTTAAGGAAAAATCCTCAAATTAAGAAACGAAATTTAACACCAGATATGTTTAAACTAGTGGAAAGTACTGATTATAATATCCAAGAGTCTGACAATGAAAATAATAGTTCATTTTACATTATTTGGTAATGATAAGAGGGCGTGTCTATACGCACGTCTTCCTTAATATGTAAGTAATCTTTATGCCAAGAATTGTTTTTACATGTTTTAGTTTTTGAGTAAGTAATTTTTGCCTCCCAAATTTCAAAATCGAACACTGTGCGGTAGTTAGGTCTTCATTGCTGAAATATGGAAGCAAAAATGCTGTTAGGCCTTTCTTAATTAGTTTACAAGATCTGAACCACCTTCACCTTTGGCATGAACCAGTCTCTAGACCACAAACCTCTTAGCAACCAGTCATAGTTCCTGGATAAGGGTGCGGAGTGCCATCTCCTGACTCTGGATCGTTTATCGTCTTTCTTATACACCTTGAGAGTGATATATCCAAACCCATAGGCCACCACACCATTGGAGTGTGCCAGGTGCTCCAAGGATTCTATATTTACTATAATAGTCGCAATCGCGATCCATGTTGTTCCTCCAATTTGACTTTCTTCCAATTGTGAGTTGGTTTGGATTGCATATTTTTAGAATTTTCGGTACTTTCTCTTGTTCCTTTGGATTCATAGGAAATCAAGCACGGGTGCGTGATCGACTAGGGATGGCGTCCTTAGGCACCTGGCTAAACATCTCCCAACTTCGAGATTGCGATGGAAAAGAGATCCAGAGCCTTTTTATCGGGACACGTTACTAACTTGACGTGTCCTTGGTACCAGCCACACATTAGGTAAACCAGTTCTGAGCCGGAGTTATCTTCCATAACGTCTAGAAATACATCTGCCTGGGCGTGCTCTATAGTCTCCAGTTTGTGGGCGTGATGCTGCCATCTGGATCTGAGCGACTAAATACTGTAATTTATAAACTGTCCTTGAATACCTCACTGTACAGGAAGTTTGTACGCCTGAGCTTCTGCCTCTTCGGTGGACCTGTCGTTTGACAAGCTCCCTACGTAGCTCAGTTAGTCTATCGGTGGCCCAGGTGAACGATTGTTTTTCTCGCGCCGTTCAGGATTTTTGCTATCCTTTCAAGAACTCGCTTCACGTTCTGTCGTTCTCTGTAGCGTAGTTTCGATTCCTTCATGAACTTAGTTGCCCTGTCAGCCTTCGCACTACCTTAGTCACTTTTTCTGGACGAAGGTTCTGCTTTAGCAAACTCATTAGCTGCACTTTTGGTTGGTGATTTGGATATAATTAGCGATGTGGCAGATTGGCTTACGATCCTAGGATAACCAAAGCTGTATTTTTTTTGGAGTCAGACGTTGGCCGCAATTCTTCACCTGTGTCTCTCTCACCTCGGATTTACTCGAGTTCCGTTCTCGGTCCTTAACCTGGAGAACTTATCTTTCTTACCTACTGTTTGTTTTTGTTTTTATTTTCTTCTATCATGATTTCGGTCCCACGAGTTGCGGAGAATGGTTGGTACGCCTGTGCAGAGATCCGCTGTACAAAGGGAAGGCTACTTAATCCTGGAGGTCGCCAAGTATCCAGGATACATTGTTCGTATAACACCTTAGTCCGACCAATATCCCTATCTGATGGGGGCGCCCCTACCCATGCGGTCCAATTTCCGGTAGAGGAAGTAGCGTTGTATGGATAGTGACACCCTTAGCTGATGGCCATCCTATCGGACAATTACCATTGCTAGCCGGCCCCCACGTAGATTTTTTTTGCCAAAAAACATGCAAAACACATCGAAAAATTGCAAACCTCCGATTTCCCAGAAGTGACGTACCGAATATTCCTCTGGACCTCTCTAATATAGTCATATAGACTTGGGAACACGTGAGCCTTTGAGCTAGATGTAGTCGGATGTGGTAGTCTGGCCTTTCCCATAGACTTCTTTTTCCATTACTATTTTTATTTTAGACTCCCTGTTTTTTTATAAAAAGATGACCAGGCCAAAATGACTTGATTGCCCCACTCTAGTCATGAGTCAGAAATGACCACTGTACTAGGAGGTTAGACTATTCTACCTGGCATCTTTTAGATGTTGTGGGAGATTGACGGCTTAATCCCTTCCTTCCATATTCCAATGGCCTTCTTATTTATGGATTCCCTATCAGATATTATGAGAGATTGGTCTTACAACCCACACTCACCATGTACCGATTGACGATACATTTCCGAAATCCCTGATGTGTCTCTCTCAGATGTTATGTGATACATTCACGGAACCCCGAAATTGAAACGCAAAACCTGATTTACTTCACTACCCTGTCATACAGGGAAAAACACCTTTTAACTTTCCATTAATCTTCTATCATATATGTTTTATTTACAAAATTCCTTCTCTTAAATTAAGAAAAAAAAATTCTTAATATTGAGTTTCATAATATACAATATAAAAAATAATAATTATTCATTATAATTTTTTTACTCAAGGATACATTAGTCTTTGCTAACCGAAAAAGGTTAATATTAATCAAAATTCAATATCTAAAGTTTTAACTGACTAAATAATGAATTTCCACGAACAGAAACAGGTTAATAATTAATCAAAATATATTAATTTTTAATCAACGCGATAATACTTCTTCGCGAACCGAAACGGTTTCGGTAAAAAAAATTTACGTAATTAAATACTGAATTGACAGAAAATGAGTTTATAAAGCATAAAGAAATAAAATCAAAACAGTTTACCCTTCAATTTAACATTAATTCATAACGATGTTAAATTGGATTAATATCCTAGCAGATTGTAAATAAACATAGATCTTTTAATGTTTTTAAATTTTTGTTATTAAGTATAGGATTAGAAGTTTCAATCAAATATTTTTTATTTCTATGTTATTCTTAACATACAGTTACGTTTTAATCTTTTTAAAACCTTTGAGTTCTTTTGATTGCGTCAAAATAAAATAAACACCACTTTGTTGTTGTTTTACAATTTTTATTTATTTACTTTTTAAAGTACAATTATAACTATACATACTCTAACTTATTTGTCTTTCACTTAATATTCGTTTATACAACACTTTTATTTACACCTAAACACGACTTTATTACATGACTGCGAAACGATAACTATATCGACGTGGGCAATACAGCCTCCTTATATACCTAATTGCCTACAGTTCGGAAAGTTCCGAAATGTCTCAAACGCTCTCATATCCCCTATTTTATATCCGTTAATTTTAAACGTATAAAATTATGTTATCTAAAGATGGTCAATATCGTCAAATACACAAATCAGTACGGCAATACCATGGTAACACATTATCGACTTTGACACAAATCAATAGACAAAAATCCCACAATACAGTCCCAAAGGCATTAATGTGGTGTATTTTCTTTTAGGCATTTTTATTTTCGTAACAATACTATTTATTATGGATCTTGAACACGATTTATTTCTTTATGCTTAGTTTTACACAACAAAATGCAAAATATGTATTAAATGAAAGATAAAAGAAAACCAAACAAAAAATCGGCCTATCACAAGTGTCCGATGAAAGCCTCTAACAGGAACTGATGATGTGGATGCTGTGTAAAGAAACTGGCTTCATTTTGCATTATTTGATATTTAGAGCAATTTTTTTTTTCAAAAATTCATTAAAAAATCCTACCTAACTCTAACAAGAAATTTGTAATACATTATTAGACAACACACAGAAATGATTGAAGGTAATGTCTGGTAGGAAAAAATACATACACATATGTATATGTAAAGAAACATTACTGTTTCGAAGAACTGGTCGTCGGGCAGATGAAATGTTCGGATATATGACTTTGCGCTTGTATTTATTCGTAAATCCACGCTTAGCGGTCATGCAGAAATAACAATCATGTTCGTGATTTTGTGGTTCACTCTCTTTCATTAGTTTCATAAATGGCATGATCTTACTATTGGCGTCAAGCCAACCTCTTAAAATTCTTGTACAATATATATTTGGCAGCCAATATTTGTTTCTTTCATCGAGAGGAAATCCAAAGTAATATTTATAAGCATTCTTAATTTGGGAAGTTATTGTATGACGTTGTGATTTTAAAGTTAATTACCCACAGATGTAGCAAAACAAATCTGGGGAAAGTGGCAAGTCCAAGCCCTTGACATACTGTAATCTAAAACAAAACTCAATTATAAATAAATTAACTCTATTTATAAACTTACCAAAATACAAAAATATAACGGAAATAGTCCTTAGAGCACTTTACAGTATTAATTTTTGGTCTTGATAAAATCAAATATCGGATATGATTTGTTTTTTCAGTTTCGAAAGGAGTTGAATGATGAAAAAAATTGTGTTATCTTTCTTACAATGCATCTTGTACTGAATTTTTTACGACAATAATAAAAAAATCTTATTCTTAAAATATTTTTTACCTACCACAGCCATAAAAAATGAACCATTTACTTTTGCCAAAGTCAGGCACCTGTCATTATGGGTTATTTTACTTTCAACATGTTTGTCTTTCATTTGAGTGCTTAAAATATAAAATTTATATTCTAGGAATTTTTTATAACGTATTGGAAATAAAAGAAAAAAAAGTCCACAAATTTTGCAAGAAAAAATTTGTTCGTTAATTTTGGTCAAAGTTAGGTACCTGCATTTAAGTTCGTATAAAATCAGCAACCGCCAACCGATTTTCATGATTTATAGCTTAATTTATTCTCAACATTTTATGCTTTAAGTGCTTAACATGTAAAAGTTTCCTTCTGAAGAATTTTGTATGACATTTTGGAAAAAAAAAAAATTGTGAGATTTTTTTTCTTTTTTTGCCCTGTTGCTCATGAGATCAGTTATCCTTGTTTATCCTTGTGTTTTTTTGGGATTGCGAGTTTTCGCTTAAATTTAAATATTGTTTAAAATTAAAAAAGTGTGGATTTTAATTTTTACCTTAAAACTTATACAAACGCTTCTTATAAAAACATATAATAAAAATAAATAATAAAACACATTTTGTTAAAGAAAATAAAATAAAATAATTCAGAATCTATTGGCCCCCGATAATTCTGAATACCAGGACTATTTTATATTTTTCCCAGCTTGTCAAAATATTAAACTTTTTTTAGCTTAAATTATGTCACAAGTAAAGATTCTATAAAAAAGTAATAGTTTTTTCATGATAAAAGGTCTAAAGGGATAAACTATAATATAACATTAAAATGTACAACAATCACTTTTTAAATATTAATACGCTAAATTAATGATTATTGTAGGGCTCTCAAAACAAATTGGTGTGTTTCCCTTATTCTCCAACAAAACATCATTTCCTCAACAAAGCAGGTTAGGAACATCGTTACTCCACACTTTTCCGATCCCCCCATATCAAAGACTGTGGTCATTGATTCTCCAAATAACCCCGCAGCCTAGATTTAACGGATCCTCGCAATACTTTAAACCACTTGTCACCACTTTTCAATGTTACAATAAATTTCGTATTGTCTGTCTTACACTGAATAAACAGTTACAATTACGCAATTACGCTCTTTAGTCATTTATACACTAAAAAATTCAGTATTGCAACAAAGGCACGGACAAAAGTAGCAAGTTAAGTGTCTTACCGTCGATAATGCACTCTTTTTAAACAACACTATTATCATTAGCCATTATTATTGCCATTTGATTATACTCATATTATTAAACTCTTCCCTGTTTAACAATATTAAAGGAAATATGATCAAAAAGGGAATAATAGAAAAGAAATATAGCAGGGCTTTGTTTCCATATGTTCATTATCTTGCTCCAAATAATTTCCTTATATAAATGGAATATTTTTTCAGAAAAAATAATCAAAAAAAAAATATCTTGATTAAATATGTATGTAATTATACAGATGAGAAAAATAATTAAATGGAAAAAGGTTTCTTCGATCTATGGCGTATGACAATATAACAATAGAATTATGCTATGCATTATTGTTCCTAAACATTTCCATAGGTAAACTTTTTAATTTAAGAATAAAAGATATGGTTTAACACCATTACACAATAAAGTCTGAAATTTTCTCAGAGAATGTGTAAAGTGCCACCATAGCTTACTGCAAATTGCCTTATGTTTGCGTTGTATATTCGGAACTGCATGATTCAGTTTGTAACATGTCTAAAGAAGATTCGAAAGCCGAGAAAGCTCTCGACCTCTCTACTTGTTACGTGCGAGTTCTCGTACACAGACATTCTAAAAGCTAGCCAGACCACAGTGGTTAACACGGCAAATATAAATAAATCGTATTCCGAACCACGTTTACAGCAAAATAGAAGTATTCGGGTACTTCTGTCAACTGAAAATACCAATTGATATTCTGGTGTAAACAACAACTAATTTCACTATATTTAAGAAACAAACAAATAGAAATTGTGCTAGTCTTTGAGGGTCATCTGAAAGCAAGAAGTTTCTTCAAAATAGACGGTTATACTTATTATGATACTAAAGAGCCAAGGGGCAGAACATGTGGAGGTTCCGCAATATTAATTAAGTTGCGAATAAACCACTATCTGATAATCCACAAATAATCTGTTGCGAGGATTACTTTCAAGCACAATTTGTATCCAAGATTTTTTACACAAATTCGTAATTTCGTCAGTGTATTTTCTATCGCAGATGAGCAATATTGCAATTTTCGCTGGAATTCCATATCTTGGCGGGAGTGATTATAATGCTGAGCATACATATTAAGAATCTTGTCTAATAAGCCCAAAGAGCCACATCGTGAAGCTCGTATTAAATATCAAAATGACTGCCCGGCACGTAAGTTTACCTCCCCACAAAATTAGAGGTGAAAAAGACGAATTAGAAAAGTGTGTTACAATCTCTTCGAATTAAGAACTAATTAAAAATATGTACATTAAAGCTTAAAAATCTTTGGAATCACGAAGAAGTGACCGCAGGTACAGATTATTCTTAATGACGCGCAATGGGAAACCTCAAAAAACTAGTTATAAGCACACCTCTGTGATCCTCAAACCTGTGATCGAACAAACTATTGAGTGCCATAAGAAGAGCTTTGAAAAAAAAAATATTTTTTAACGATGTTTCTCAAGCGTTCGATAAAGTATTGCGTAAAGGCTTAATCTATAAAAAGGTAGTTTATACGATAATACTTTACGTATGTAAAATCAAATGGAAAATATTATAAAGTCCTATCTGTATTTTAAAAAAGAGAGTAAAAATGTTCCAACAGATTTTGGTTTATGAAAAATATAGACTAAACGTTCTCATGGTTGGAGAAGAAGTTCGTACCTAATTCGATGAGGGTGAATAAAGTAAAATTAAAACTAATGTACCCATGGTATTCTGTCTCACGCTGGCGTGTCTTCTCTAATGTTTGTTGTAAGATTTAAAAAATGTTAAAAATAATATAAGCAAAAAAATTCATATAAGTAGCTCAAACAGCTAACAAAGTAATTCAAGGTCTCATGGCATTATCCGACGGAGGAAAACTCGTCCCAATAACAACAAAATTCTTACTCACCATTCGGTACTAAATGTATGCCATTTCATAAGTGCGATATTGCTAATCAAACCATTTCAGTGGCTTTTTAGAAAAGTGAATGGCAGCGTCATCCTGTTGAAAAATGCTGCCTTCCTCCTTTTTATCATTAGACAATGAAAGGAGAACATCTTCCACCGATACCGTGTATATTTTTGAATACATTTTGGGCGATACAAAGCAAACACCTCGATGAAATTGCTGCTCACACCATATGGCTGCAACCATGTATGTTTCTTTTTAACATACTCCCGTCATTGTTACGCAAATCATGCTAATAACAATTTTAACCCTCCTGACTATTTTCGTTATCTGTAAGAACGACACATTACTTTTTTTTTTGATTACGTTAAAACAAGAAGGGAAAAATTTTTCATTTTCTCAGCATTTTCGCGAATACTTAGTATACTTCAGTTACTTTGGTTACTTTAGTTTAGAGTGTTAAATATTAAAAATTTCACAATACTTGAATATCTTAAGTATTTTACCCACAGAACCAAAAGTTTAACATCGGTCTGAGAGACCGAAAAATGCAAATGTGTTTCAAAAAACGAAAATAGTCAGGAGGGTTAATAGTCTGGGCCATGTAAGTTGAATACTTTTTCGTCGAGTAACACAACATTGCTAAGTCTAAGGGCGCTTATTTTTGACAACGCAGGCTTGCTCAGTTTTTTTTTTTTTTCAATTTGTGCTTTGCTAAAGCACTAAAGCAGCTAAGAAATTTTACTAATAGAAATTGTATTGACGTCTTTTGCACGTTTATAGTACTTTGCAAAAAACTGACAAACTCTTACATTTTCTTTTAAACTTTATTTCGCTTCTGCACGTTTTGGTTTGCAAATTTTGGTTTGGCAAATTTTGTTTTCTTTTATCGGATCGTTCTGTTTTTTAACTTCACTGTGCGAAATAAAAAATAAAGGAAAATATCGAATAAAACATCTAACCAAATACAACTATGTATAAATACGAACGAAGAACAAAGCGACTTTGCGAGTACATCAAAGTGTGTACTCACCCCTACTCGTTTTTCTCTTCTACCCTACAAACTTAAGACTTCGCAAAGTACTTTTAACGTGCAAAAGGCATCATTGCTAATTGCTCTCTAGTGTAATTTTTGGGTTGGGTTATTAATTTTTACACATTTTTAATCTATCTTTGGAATGCTAAAGAAATATTTACTGTATCCAATTTAGTTATTATTATGTTATATTTTTATTTAAAAATCGGGTAATAGTCTTATTTTCTTTTTATCATCCAATCATCCAAGATCTAATGAAAATCTTGGGACTTGTAGAATAGTGTGAAAGCACCATTAGTAATTTCAATCACATCACTTATTCTATATTTTAGTTTTATAACTGCCTGGTACGGATGCATGTTTCGCGGACTGGTGCCTCTTCCAATTGAACTGCCATTGTCTAGCTCTGATACTCCACCGCAACAAGTGGGATTTCTTTTAAGCTCTTGTGGTATTACTGTAGCTCTAACGTCTGAAGCTTGTTTAAAAGGGCTTCCTAAATCAAGTACTGGAGAAATTGCTAAACTTAAAGGATGGCCTCGCTTACAGTGGTTTGTTACAGAACATTTGCCTAAACCGCCGAAGGATTTTACTGTTGGAAATTTACGTGTAGAGGATACAGCTACTGCCTACATAGAGTATACTACTGATAAGGAAGGCAGCGTTATGGGTAATGTTCAATTAAAATTTTTTTGAATTTTATAAAAGCTAAGTAGATAAGGTACTTTCAGACAATTAAAATAACTGTAAACTAAAACATGCAATAGCTAATAAATAATGAGAGAATCAATATTATTTCTACAGATCATGTTTTTTATTCTTACCAATGTTGCCAGAATCCAAATTCAATTTTACAGAGACGGGGACTCAAAATTATCTAAAATTGTATAATTTACACACAAAAAATTTGTTTTTAGGCTTATTAATTACGGTTATACATATAGTCATAAATAGTTAAAAATACGACTCTGTTGTTATATTCAAACATTAGCACCAATATTTCGAAATAAATCTTTCAAATAACATTTTTTGAAGTAGATTAAGGAGCTACTAAATGTGCTAAAGGACTAGAGCACTTAAGCGTTTAAATTACTTGCAACAGAATTGTACTTGCCGAACATAACGTTTGGTGAATTGATACGAATCAAACAAGGTTTTCAAATGATAATCCTTTTTCAGTTATAGAATTTTTCAAAAGATTATACATTTCCTTGTTGTAGCGGCTTCACAATCTTTAAAATTAAAAAGTGTGTCGTGTTTCACATAGATTTAATTCGTCGTCATCTTAAAAGATAGCAACAAATGCTGACTTAAATAAAAACTATTGGTTGAAAATTTTCTATGTACAATAGAATATAGTTCAAGAATTCTTTCAAAATCCATTTTAAAAATAAATCATCAATCATAAAAATCGTTTTTGAATTTTTTGTCACTTGTAGCCTTTTGGATTTTGGGTGAAGATATATTAATATTTGCTTATTTGAAAATGGGGTATATTCTAAAATATTGGTTAGTACATTATACGAAATAAATATAGTGTACAACACTTAATGTTTTTTTTAAATCAGATGATTTTATTCCAGAAACTTTTTTTTAATAATAAAAACCTCTTTCGGTAATAAATTGAATTAATTTGTCTTATTATAATTCAACAAATTAATTCGTTCGAAAAATATAGCGTACAAATTAATATAACCAATATTTTTCTAAGTGGGCTTATAACTTAATATTTTATTGTACCACTGTTGGATATAATGACATTATTCAATCGTCTTTGCATAAATTCGAAACGTTTAGAAAAAAATTGCTGATTTTCATCTCATGCGCTAAAAGTTTATGTTTTCGATTATTTGAAATTATTTTATGGTAATCCTAGGGAATGTATAAGATACTTGTTTTCCGGATTGTCATTTCCACTACTCAAAAATCGAGATCGTTCGATAAAAATTGAAAGTAAAAGTCTCTGATCAATGATATTTTTTTCATTGTAAATGAACTAAACAATTAATAAAAATGCCAATTCTATGTTTCTGTTTTGGCCAGTGCACATGTCACTACAAGCTATAATGTGTTTGAGTATACACTGTACATGTCACTACAAGCAATAATGTGTCTTTGGGTATTCACTGTACATGTTTCAATCAGCAAATGCTACTTCTTGTGCTATTCGGGATGCTCTAGTTTTATCCCATACATATCAATTGTGTTCGCACAGAAAGATCTTAACAAGTTATCTATAAATTATTTCCATTATTATTCAAAAATGAACTTACCCCACTTTCAAATTCAACGTCGTCTCATAAGAATATATAATTATCTCTGTTTAGGCTTATTACTTGATTTTTTTTTAATACTTATCTTTATACTTTGCAGGTGTAACCGTTACAAGATTAGCGATGATGAATCATTGCAGAGCTCTTACTATGGCTTGTCATTATACAGAGGGTGAGACTATGGTATGCGTGTTAGATTTTAAGCGTGAAGTTGGACTTTGGCATGCTGTGTTTACATCTGTTTTAAATGGAATGCATGTTTTATTTATACCATATGCTCTAATGAAAATGAGGCCATCTTCATGGATGCAGTTAATTACTAAGCACAGGGCATCTTGTTGCTTAGTCAAAAGTCGAGATTTACATTGGGGACTTCTGGCAACTAAAGATCATAAGGATATTTCACTGTCTTCACTTAGAATGCTTCTCGTTGCCGACGGTGCAAATCCGTGGTCTCTCTCGTCATGCGATCAATTTTTAAATGTATTTCAGTCAAAAGGATTAAGAGCTGATGCTATTTGTCCCTGTGCAAGTAGTTCTGAAGTGTTTACGGTTTCTCTGCGTCGTCCAGGAAGATCCTCTAGTGGATACAACCAGTCGGCTACGGGTAGAGGCGTTCTTTCAATGGCAGCCTTATCCCACGGTGTTGTCAGAGTAGACAGTGAAGATTCATTAACATCTCTTACACTTCAAGACTGCGGGCAAGTAATGCCAACAGCAACCATGATAGTGGTGCGATCTGAAGGATATCCTGTACTTTGTAAAACTGATCAAGTTGGTGAAATATGTGTTACAAGTGGATCTACTGGTTCAAGTTATTTTGGTTTAGAAGGTTTAACAAATACAACATTTAAAGTTCAACCGTTAATAGAAGAACTGGAACTTGAAAAAGATGGTATTGCAAAAACAAAACCAATCAGCGATGATTACTACGTTCGTTCTGGGCTTCTGGGTTTTTTAGGTCCCGGTGGGTTAGTATTTGTATGTGGATCTCGTGATGGTCTAATGACTGTAACAGGCCGTAAACACAATGCTGACGATATAATAGCAACTGTTTTAGCGGTTGAGCCAATGCGTTTCATATATAGAGGACGAATAGCAGTTTTCAGTATAAAAGTGTTAAGAGATGAACGGGTTTGCGTAATAGCGGAGCAACGTCCCGACTGTTCAGAGGAGGAAAGCTTTCAATGGATGTCTCGAGTTTTACAAGCAGTAGATTCAATTCACCAAGTTGGAATATATTGCTTAGCATTAGTTCCCCCGAATCATTTACCAAAAACTCCATTGGGTGGAATAAATTTATGCGAAGCGCGACGAAGATTTTTAGATGGAACTCTTCATCCTGCAAATGTTCTTATGTGTCCACATACATGCGTCACAAATTTGCCAAAACCCAGAGAAATTCACCAAGGTAATCTTTAAATATATGTATAACAAATATTCAAATTTTACGTAAAAAACACTTAAACACCATTACTAAAATGCTAAAAACTTTCATGATTCTTATTCTCATTTACCAAAATTATTAAAATATTTTTTATGAATTCTTTAAACTTTAAATAGAATTCGGTTTATCGAACTCTTTTATGAATTTAGGTTATAGACATTTTTTAAGTGCACACGCTAAAAATATATATTTCATTTATATAATCTTAAGATAGATCACACGATTCTCGTAATGTACTAATAACTGGTCTAATATTGTGCTTATTTATCACAGTCAAGTGCAAGCCTGATGCGACAATCGTGGCACAGTTTTTTGGCAATCTTGCATCAATGTAAATGCCAAAAGTACACCAATATTGATTAAGACAATATTCACAAGTTTTCACTTTTTAAATAGATTTTTTCTAAAAAAAAACATGTTTTTAAGGTTGTTATAATTGTCATCCCTTAAAATATGCAATTTTTAATGATTTATATATAAATTGGACCACAAACTTCTTCCAACATTTTTTGTTTTCATTTCTTTTATCAACCGAGATAATCAAAGCCGATGCAATTTTTATTAGATAAAATTTTTTTAAATTTATATTTGCAAAAAAAAAAAACAACAAAATTTTTAGTCTGGTGCAAACGCTGTTTTTTAGATTTACTAGAACAATCGCGTGACAATCTATTTAATTTGCCACAATAAAATATATCTATATATATATAACGGGGGCAATCATGTGACTGCAGAGAATTTGATTGGAACAATTTATATATTGTGCCCCAATTCAGCACAATAATAATTGTTTAAAATTGATGCATTGCGACAATCGCGTGTTCCTATTTTTATATACAAAAATGAATGTGTGTTTGTATGTATGTCTCTTTGAAGCAGAGACAAAATAATACAGAACAAAGTGCAATAGTACAAAAACAGCAATCCTTATATGTATGTATTTGTGTCGATATTGAAGAGTAGTTTAAGTTGACTTAAACCGGCACAATTGTACTTCATAACAAAAAAATAAATTTGACAAATTTCAAACCGTTTTTGCTTTATTGCATTTTAGAATTTGTAAATGGCCCACCCTATATATTTATTAATCATTTAAATAAATAATTACGTTTAAAAAGAACAAAAAGCAAAAATATATGTACATTTTATAAAAGAACATTTTTTATTTTTACAAGTCATGTAAACAACAATAAAACTTTTAAGGCTAGCAAAAAAGTTTGTTTTTGCAGCAAAGAAAGAGAAAAAACTATCGTTCCTATTACGGTTTACAACTCGACTCAGTTGAATTGAAATTTCAGTTAAATTTTATAATTTGACATTATCGATAACAACATAACCTGTTAAAAACACCAAAAATTACAACTCATCAATAGAGTTGTAAAATTTTAACTGAAATATTCAATTGAGTTGAGTTGTAAATCATAATAGTGTCATATGTTTTTGGAATAAGAATTAATAGAGATTTACTTTTCACAACAGTTTGAATGCAATCCGGATTATAAAGTTGAAGTCAATCCGGATTATAGTCTAAAAAATGGAATGAAGAATGATGTCGGATTAACGAAAAATTTGATTTAGCGAGGTTCAGATACTGTGTATAGATTTCCGGGCAACGGCGGATGGGTAAAGCTATTATTAATAAATTTTTTGTATCAGTTGATAAGCTATTTGTAGAATCACAGGAGAGTTAGTATTATAACAATTTTAACATTTGGAAAAAGGGTTTCACAAACAAAATATTTTATCTTAAATATTTTTGACATCTAAATCAGAAGAAAGATTTAGCTCTGGTCTATAAGTGCATGTTCACGAAACTCATTGTCCAATTTTTAATAATCTCTTCCAACGTACCGATTTCTGCTTTTAGAATTGATAGTGATTAATTTTAAACGACTGCTTTAATTTGGATCTACTAGATCTATAAAGTTGTACAGGTCATCATCAAAATTGACTTTTTTTATTTATCTAATAGCTGCAAATGTAAAAATCTCTAAAGTCGGTACACATATTCTATTGCTGATTCTGAACATAGTAAAATAATATCTAGTGCGGCAGTCAATATACATTTTATGTTTCAAAAAGATGGTAATGTTATAATCAATTAAAAATAAATCGTTTTGTTTTATTTTATAACATCTGTTTTTATATCATTAGACCACAAATTTTAAGCATCTTTATTACCTTATTTTTACCTTGTCCTTGTACAACATTGGAGACTCTGATCGGAAAATTAAATTAAAATTTGTTAAAATACTAAGAGAGTACTAATATAATTCTAAATATACTTTTGTCGACTTATCGTTCAAGGTAAAATGCATTCACGCAGTTGCTTTAGAAGGAAATTCAAAAGCTTTCAACTTTCATATTAATCTAGAAATGCAAGCCTGTCTAGTTACTATTGGTGATAAAAATGTATGTACTTTTATTTGAAAGTATATAAGTGGATATGTGTGCATGGCACCTTCCATTCCTACTAAATATGGAATTATGTATATGTTGAGATCAGTAACAATTTAAGGTTCGTTATCTATCCTCAGATAACGAAAGAAAGCACACTGGATAAAAGCTATCTATGGTATATACGTATACTACATACATATTTGTTTGATTGAAGACTGTATACAGAAAAAATCAGAACCTGCAGTGTCTCTAGAAGGAAATATAAGCTATCTCAAATGTTTGGATTTGGACCGGAAGGGGATAAAATGGGGAAAAGGGTAAACAATTTAACTAAAATAACAGTTAAGATAATTAACGTAGGGGTAGCGAAGTACGCTGAGTTTTAGCTGGTGCTTATATAAATTTTTTTTTTATCTCATCGAACACCTATGACGATTAAAAAAAAGGTTTGTTAGTACGCTCTGAAATGTGAACTAATGAACTTGCTGCGGGAAATGGTATTTAGCCTAGTGAATACTACAGTTTAGTGAACACTATGACGCGTTGTATATATTAAGCATTAAAAAGGATAAAATATACTGTTACGAGAATAAAAATACCTAAAAACAGATAACTTAGTACATTTAGAGCTATGAAATTTATTATGGAAGTTATTCTATTGGTTTGTACCAAGGCTACGATCACCCTGTCAATGTCAAATCACTCTGTTATTTGTTTGTTACTATTTGCGTATTTAACAGTGTTGGAGTTCATTTTTGGGTATTAAGATCTTATAGCTGAATATAAGGTTTTAGAAAGTTTTGGTATATACAAGAACATTCGAAAATTGATGTCAATTTACTATAAAATGCGGGGGTGTTGAGTAATTTGTGTATTAAGTCGAAGTTAAATAAGTTGGACACTGTATAGTTATAATTGTACCAAGAGAAATAAAAAGTACTGTATAAAGTTAAACAAATTCATGTTATTTGTTTTATTTAACGCAATTTAAAAGAACTCAAACGTTTTAAAAAGGTTGAAATATAATAGTATTAATTTAAGTAAACTCAGTATGATTATAAACATTCTTGTAAACATTACAACAAATTTATAACATTGTTGTATAGGGTGGACCAAACGTCACCATGTGGGCCAAAAGCCACCGTTGTGTTAAAATAATTGAATGCTGATTTAGATAAAAAAAAATTCTATTATACTGGTTCTTTGTTCAGTTGTAATCTCTCCATTATTTTTTCTCCAGGTTTTATTTATTCATTTATCTACCGAAATATATTTTACAAATAAATTTATAAAATAGAAAAATAAAGCGTAAAGATCATATTACGCAAAATTTGAATAACAAAAAGAAAACAACAAAAATATTCAGCTTAATTTAAAGTTGTAATTTTAAAGATACAATTATATATGATATTTACAAAATATTATATACATACATATAAAAAATATAAATAAAAAATAAAAAGGGTACTGGTTTATATTTCATTGATGTAATGTTTACGAAAAGTTTGTTATATCTCCATAATTTCTCATGAATTCGAACAGTCAAAAATCTCTTCCAATTTGCGGGTGTAGCTTAAGTTGCTATTCGGTTTTTCAGGTAATGTTATATAATATTTTTTCAGAAGAAAGACGATATTATCGATGGCATATACATTATTTTTAGATTTTGTATTAATAGAATTCCAAAAAGTATTACGAAGACCATCTGTATAGTCTATAATGGATTTTTATGCCAAATTACATGATCTTTTATATAATATTGTTTTAAAATCTGTTGTTCCTGATTCCACTCTAAGAGATTTGACTGGTGTTGATCTCAAAAGACCTGTCGCTACATAGAAACAATTGTTAAGAGCATCATTAATCTAACCCATATTACCTCTGTTTGTCTAATCATTAATAGTAATACCGTGTTGAAATAGGCCATGAGATAACTATTTGCCAATATCAATTGCTGTGTAAATATGCGGACCTTTTTTTTATCGAATAAATCCATCTTAGCAAGTTATTTATTTTGGTCAATCTTTTCGACAAGTTTTTAATGTAGATATTCTACAACAAATTTTAGTAAATATTTAACAAAAAATTCTCATTTGTTCTTTACATATTAACATAGTGTTATCTATCAGTATATTAGTTGAACAACAATTTCTCTTTCTATAAATATTTTTCTCCGTTACACCTCTTGGGAGCATATGGTTTCCACAAAGCATCTCCATCTAACATTGTATACCTCTGTTGAGTTTGCTTCCTCCCATGTTAGATTGTTCGATTTCCAAAAGCATCTGCATTTAACACGGTTTACTCTGTTGACTTTGCTTCCTCCAGATTCTTCTGTCTTAGTTCCTGGATAATTGTGCGTGTCCAGGCGTTTTTTGGTTGACCACGATTTCTTAAGCCCTGAGGATTCCACTCGAGTGACACTCTGGTGATACTATCCGGACTTTTTCGGATGCTGTGACCGATCCATCCCCATTTTCTTTTTCTTATCTGTTTTAGTATAGGGTCCTCATTAGTTATGTTCCACAGTTCTGTGTTACTTATAGTGTTAGGCCAGAATTCTTTTTTTTGCATATGATTCTGAGGCACTTGTTAATAAATACCTGAAGTTTTTGCGTGATGTTATTCGATACAAGCCAGGTTTAACTGCCATACAACAGTACTGATTTAACACATGAGTTAAATACTCTAAGCTTAGTCTGTCTAGATATATGTGAGTTTTTCCATACTGATTGCAATCGTCCAAATGCCGCTTAGCTTTATTGAGCCTGTTATCTACGTCTGTTTCTGCTCCACCGTTTGTAGTCATTTTACTTCCTAGATAGCAAAAACTATCTACATACTCGACTAGTTGACTCCGTAGCATGATGTTTTCCGTGCTTGTATTGTTTATTCTCATGGCCCTCGTTTTCTTGACATTTATCTGAAGTTCAACATTGTGAACCAATCTTTCTAGGTCCTCCAGATTCGACTGCATAATGGAAACCTTATGCGAGAGTAAACAAATGTCATCTGCATAATCCAAATCTTCGAGATGGCGTAAGAGACTTCATATTATCCCTATTCTTTTTGAACAGACTGCTCATTATGTCATTCAGCACGATGGTAAATAGCTGGGGTGATAGTGGGCATCCTTATTTAACTCTTTGGTGTGGAATGGTTGGCTGATGTTACCGTTGTGAAGAACTGAAAGTTCTGCATCCTCATACATCGCTCTGATTATTCGAATTATTTTTTAAATAATCCTTTTGTTCTTAGTGCTCACTTCTAGTTTGGCTGTTGGATAGTGAAGACGTGTTTTTTCAAAGCATAAAAGTTTTTGAGTTGTTCAAATAGTCGTGTGTGAAAACCGAGTGCTTTACTAGTGTGAGTGATAAATTGTGAAGGATTGTTGTTTTGAAGTTGAGACTCCCAGGGGTAATTCTGTGGTGTCTCAGTTTTTGACTTCAAGGTCAGTAACAATTTGGAGAAGTGAGGTTAGATAGGACTAACGGAGTGAAGTTATCATATTCGTGCGGTGGGTTTTTGGTGCTGCCATAGTGTGTTTTGTTGACGGTTCGGCGTGTTTAATTGACATTGATTTTCAAGTTGTATTTCGGTTTCGGTTGTGTTTATTTGGAATTGGTGACGGACTTTGCTGTGTTGATTGACTTACTTTTTGGCTGTGATTATTTTGACTTCTGGTGAGTCGTTACATTTTTGAATTTTATGATTATGCCTCCTGCGGGGAAACCTCGCAAGACGGCTAAGGGTGATGCCTCTGACGCTGCGTCTGGGGCAGTCACTGACGAGGTGATATGGCCACCTCCACCTGTGAAGTCTCGTCTCCGTCATACGTAGAGCGAACTGAGCAGTTCGGGGTCTGAGGCTGAGGTTAAGGCGAATGGTGGCAAGGCGACCACCAAGCGTTTTAAGTCTGCTGCTGTTGTTGATGCTGCTGCTGCTGCTGATGTGGCTAAGAGCGGTGTTGATCGCTTTTCTGCTGTTGGTGCTGCCGCTGGTGGTGGTGCTGGTGGTGGTGTTGTTGGTGGTGCTGCTGGTGGTGGTGGTGCTGGTGGTGGTGGTGGTGTTGCTGCTGCTATCTCTGATAGCTCTGCGGTTGGTGGTGATTTCTCTGCTGCGTTTCCCCCGTTGCCATCTGTTGGCAGGGAGAGCAGACAACGTAAAATGGCTGTGACTTCGGCTACCTCCTTTCCTCTTGGCTGTAATGCTGGTGTCGCAGTAGCTGATGACAAGGTTATCACTGACAGTTTCCGTGAGGTGCTGTTCGGTGAGAATCTGAGTGCGGGGACGATGGGTAGACTTATGAACCAGGCCGGTAGGTATGACTTTAGGCTGGACATCCTCCAGTCTCCCAGGCCTGCTCAGTCGGTGACCACGGTGCCAGCTCCCGTTGCTAGGCCTGTTACTCAGGCTCCAACGGTTGCTGCTGCTGTAAGGGCACAGGGTGTAGCTGTTTCCAGGCCTACACCCAAGCCTGTGGAAACTTGGTCGGTGGTCGTTCGTGACAAGAAGAAGGGCGCAACTTCCAGAGAGATAGTGAGCAAGGTCGTCGAACAGGTCGGACCCACCCTTGGAGTTAGAGTGCACGAGATGAGGCCGCTGAAGAAGACTAGTGGTGCCGTTATCCGTACACCATCGGTGGCGGAGAGGTCGAAGATTGCCTCAAACAAATAGTTTGAGGAGGTCAGCCTTGAGGTGACTGTCAGCGATAAGATTGGTCCAAGGGTGGTAGTTGCCGGAGTGAACGCGGCGATCACTCCTGATGAATTTATGTCGGAGCTGTTCGAGATGAACCTGAAGGAGCGTATGAGCCATGAGGTGTTTAAGAGGAGTATTCGTCTGGTTACCAGTCCCTGGAGGTCTGACCCTGCCGGACAGGTCAACGTTGTGCTGGAGTGCAGTGAGCGTGTTGCGAACATGCTTCTTGATATCGGCAGTTTATGTAAAGTGGTTTAGCTTCAGGTTGCGGCCGCAGGATGCGATCCTGCACTGCTACCGCTGCCTCGGCTCTGACCACCTGTTGCGTGAGTGCAGGATGGGGCAGGATGTGTGCAGAGCGTGCGGGATGATGAGACATCGGGCCTCCCGTTGTGTTAACCTGGTGAGGTGCCGTAACTGCGAGATGAGGGGCCTGCCAGCGGACCATAGTATGCTGTCGTTTGCGTGTCTCACGTACTCGACTATGGTTGCCAGAGCGAACGCCAGACACTAATGGAGTTGCGCCTTTTGCAGCTTAATTGTCAGCGCTCGAAGGCGGTGACGAGCGAGCTCGGGCAAGCTATGTGTCAGCTGGACGCTAGCTTTGCCCTGATCCAGGAGCCGTACTTTTCCAATGGTGATTTAGGGGGATTCCGGGGGGATGCGCGTATTTACTGACGGTGTGGGAAGGGCCGCGATTATAGTTAGGGACAGTACGTGGATTGTACGAAGTTAGTTAATAGCCAGTTTGAGGTAAGGTTGGTTTGGGGAGATGTTTCTGGCTAGCATCTACTGTAGGCCTGGCGTTTCATTGGAACACTATCTAGGGTATATGGATACGGTACTACTCGCGGCGAGTAGTATTCCGGTTATCCTCGGCCTAGATGCGAACGCCTCCTCTCGTATGTGGTTCAGCAAGATCTCCAGACTCTGGGTCTGGACATCCGAACCTTATACGAGGAAGAGTGCTTAGTGAATGGTTGCTCTCGCGAGATTTGAGCGTGTTGAATGAGCCGAGTGAGCTATATACTTTCGATGGGCCAATGGGCGTCAGTGACATTGACGTGACGGCTGCGAATGGGGCGGCAATAACTGCTTTAGTTGGAGAGTTTGTGCCGATTGGGGGATAAGTCACCATAATCTCATCGAGGTTAGGGTTACTTGTCCACAACGGACTATGGAGACTGGTGGCGTTTTACGATGGCGAACGCGTGACGTTGATTGGGACCATTATCGGTACTGTTTTAGGAGGCATTGTCATCGGTGCCAATTGATGACTTTAGGCTACTAACGATTGGCGACCATGTTGACAAGATTGTCTGGACGGCACCTGCGGTGAATGATGCACTGTTTGGCCGAGCTAGTTATGCGAAGCCCAAGAGGGTCAAATGGTGGGCCCCTGAGTTGGAGACGATGCGGTGGCGCGTTCGACACCTCCGGAGGCGTTTCCAGAGGGGTAGGCGTGCCAATGTTGAAGATCTAGTTCAGCGTAGGACCGAGTATCTTGGCAGCCTTAAGACGTACAAGGACATATTTGTTACAGTTAAGGAGGACGAGTGGAGGAGATTTGTACAGGACAATAGGGATGACCCCCGGGGTGGGGTTTACTGTATCTGCAGGGGTAGAAAGAGTCAGGTGGACATAGGATGCCTCCATGTTGGCGACACCGTGTTGTCTTCATGGAGGGTCTGCACGGACGTTTTGTTGGGGGTTTTCTGACCCTCCAAACTTGGAGAGGTCGGAAGTAGATGACTGTTTTTGTCGGGTGAGGAGCAGGAAGTTCCCAGGTTTGGATGGGTTGGCCGTAGAGATGTGTAAGAACATCTGGAAGGCCATCCCTGAATACCTGGAGGCGGTATCCGGTAGGTGCATTAATGAGGGCTACTTCCCGAAGGCATGAAAATGTGCTCGTATTGTGGTACTTCTTAAGTCGCCTGATAGAGTGAGGAGTAATCCTCGCTCTTATCGGGGCATCAACCTCTTGCCAATATTTGGAAAAGTGCTGGAAAGAATCATGGTGTACAGGCTCAAGGAATGCTACAGAGAGGGCCCTTCATGTTACCAGTTTGGTTTTAGGGAAGGCAAATGCGTTGAAGACGCTTGGGTGCATGTGAAGAGTTCTGTTGAACAGTCATCTTCGAAGTATGTGCTTGCGCTTTTCATTGATTTTAAGGGAGCCTTCGATTATCTTTCGTGGGACAAGGTCTTCGGAGGCTATCGGAGGTTGGCTGTTGGGAGGTGGGCATTTGGCGCAGCTATTTCAAGGATAGAAAGGCGTGTGTTGTTGGATCCTTTGAAACGGTTTGGATGAAGGTTGTTCGGGGTTGTCCGCAGGGGTCCATCTGTGGTCCATTCATTTGGACCCTCTTGATGGATACTCAGTTGAGACAGCCGGGCTGACATTTAAACTGTGTGCGTATGCGGATGACTTGCTCATCCTGATCGAAGGCCAGTCTCGTGCTGAGCTGGAGAGGAGGGGTGCCCAGGCCATTCGTATCGCTTATGAATGGGGTGTAGGGGTTGGTGTGGACGTCGCAGTGGATAAAACGGTGATGATGTTGCTTAAGGGCATATTGTCAACCGGGCGACCTCCACTCATTCGCTGTGACTCAGGTCAGGTACCTCGACATAGTTGTAGCTTCCAGGCTCATCTCACCCATGTCAGGCATAGACTGGCAGCCATTGTTGGAAAGGTTAAGCGCATATTGAGGAGTGATTGGGGACTCAGCAGGCGTGCCGTCCGTATCATATACGATGGGCTTTTCGTTGCTTGTGCGGCGTATGGCGCGTCGGTGTGGTATAAGACGGTCATGTCTGTTGTTGGACAGAGTAAGATTCTCACTTGTCAGAGAATTGCACTCTTGGCATGTGTTCCGATGTGTCGGACAGTCTCTACCGATGATTTGCAAATTGTTGGTGTACCACCGCTTGACTTGGAAGTGGTGCGTCGTAGCATTGCTTTCAGGGTCAAGAGGGGACTGCTTCGGAGCTTGAGAATGGGAGAGATAGATGTAAGGCCCTTTTGCAGGGGTGCCTCGTAGATAGGTGACAGGCGAGATGGACGAACAGCGACAAGGGAAGGGTGACTTATGGATTTATTCTGGACGTTACGTTCGTACGGAAGCACTCTGACTTTGAGTCTGAGGTTCATACTGACGGGACATGGCTCTTTCAATGCATTTTTGCATCGAATTGGCCAGACTGAATCAGCTGACTGTCGGTGTGGGAGGGGAATTGAGGACTGGAGGCATGTACTGACTTCGTGCCCGGACTATGATGACGTTAGGGATTTAGATAGTATTTCAGTAGGGTATTGTTGGACGATCGTACTTATGGTAGGCTGGGCGTTTTTGCCCTTGAGGTGTTTAGGCGTAGAAGGACGGCACTGTTAGCGGAGGTTGAACCTGCATCATCATCTTAGCGGTCTCCTGGCTAGCCTTTTTCTAGCTCGGTTTCCCGCTGGTGTGCTGACGGTTGGTGTGTTATGCTGCTTGTTGTGATTGTCTGCTGTTTGCTGTTTACTGCTGAATTTGTAGCTGCAGTTTTTGGGTGTTGTGTTTTGTACTGCTCTATCCTTGACTGGTTGTGTTCTTGTTTTTGTGTATTGTGTCCGTGGCGCACGATGTCACTTTGAGTTCTCCTGTGAGGGTGGCTCCGTTTATTGTTGTGTTATTTGAGTGTTTCTTGTTTGTTGTATACACCATCTTGGTCACCAGTCCGAAGTCGTTTGGGACTTACACTGGTAGTAGCATTTGTGTTACGAGGCCTGACCGGAGGCTTAATTCTGGTGGCACGGGTGTCAGGAGCCCCAGGAATTTCGGTTCCTGCCCGACTACGGTGAAGCCCCTTTGTGGGAGCAACGTGGTGGCTGTGGTTTAAATCCAAATCGCGGGGAGAGCTATGCTGGCTCGGTGTGGAGTTACATTTATAACCGGGTGCCGTGACCCATAGATCGGTAGGAGTTTAGATAGTCTCCGGCACCTTACCAAGGTGTGAGGTCATGTCCAAATTACATGGCTTTAAATTGGTACTCACTGGTGATTCTAATCATAGGTGGGGGCGTTGGTGGACGCATTGCATTCACTCGTGCTTTGGCACCGTGAGGTAACGTCCTAGGGCAGGTACTCACGTTAAACCACTGACTTAATGTTCTTAGTGCTTTCCATATTGCCGTTCGTCTGATGGTATCAAACGCTTTTTTAATATCGACGAACAGTAAGTACAGGGGGGTAAGCCCTATAGACTGTTCAATGATTATTCGTAAAATGTTGGCCTGAAGCCTGCTTGTTCTCGCAATATGTTGTTTATTATGCCCTGAAGACCTTCCCTGTATTATGACTGCAAGTATCTTATATATGGTGTTAAGCAGATTAATTCCTACTCCAGTCTTTCAAGTCGCCACTTTTTGGTAACTTTAAAATTATGCCCTTCCACGTAGGAGGCAGCCTCTCTTCCTCCCATACTTAGAAGCTTAGCTGTGACTAACTGCAATGTCTAGCACAATTCTATTAATGTTAACTGTGTGTAGAATTCATCTTTCCTAGTTCCTTCAGCGCCTTCCGTTGGTGCATAGCATTGCAAAATGCTAACGTGTCGTCCTATTGTGACCTTAAAGCAGGCCATTATCACACGATCCGATATTGGTTTCCATGTTTAAAGGGAGTTCTTTATCCTCTTTGATATTATCAAACCAGCTCCACTTTCGCTGCTATTTGTTCTTCCACTGTGGAGTACTGTATTATCATTTTCCGTGATAAGTTCGCCTTCCCATTCCACCTCGTTTCGCTTACACCTAAAACTTCGGTTCTGTACGCCAAAATTTGATTTTCCAGCAGTTCGTACTTGCCATTGCGCAATGCGCGTCTTGTTTCGTGTGCCAAAGGTCGTTGCCGTATATGCCATGACTAGTACAATATTATTTTGCGTTGCTTCAGTTTCGTGAATCATTTTTGTTACATGCTAAGTAGTAATTAGTTCACTGTCCGTTCCAGGATGATGCTACAAATATGTGGTGGTGGGGCTGTAAGAAATGATTTAATTTTGATTATGTGATTTGACACCGTTGGATTGTGATTGCATGAGCATTTTAATCAAAAATATTGTATGCCACACTCACTCACACACACACTTGGAGCAAATGTGAAAACAACTACAAAAACAATTTTACATTTTATCACACATACACTATTTTCAGTGTAAAAGAATATTTATTGTTAACAAAGAGATTAAACTGGAGTTGACAAATTGTGCTCATTTATTGTACTTTCTTTGGGGAGATTTAAGAAAGAAAGTGTACGTCAATAAGCCAAGAACAATTTAAGAGCTAAAGGATGAGATAATTCGGCATATTAATGACATTGAACCTCAATTATGGCTCAGAGTCATTGAAAATATGAACGGACGGATACAGGTATGTCACTGAAGACGTGGCGAGCATTTGTATCAAATTTTTTTCCCCCATATAATTGTCATAGATCCCTCTATCATAATAAAAAATATTAAGATAATTCTCAGAAAAGTTTTTCGGGTATGTTCTGAATTCTACTTTGAAGTAAAAGTAATTTGTAACCACTTCAAATTGACACTATGGTGTTCTGCATTTTACTTTTTACTTTTCGTTTCGGTTTCGTTTTCGAACATCAGTTCGTAGTGAATTACTATGTTCTAAAAACTATTCTAACACAACAAAAAGTAGTTTGAAAATACTTTTTAATTTTATTGTGATATTGAAACCTTTTGCAGAAATATGTAAGTATAATTACAATTCAATTAAATAAAACGCTCAGATTAATATATTTTTTTGTTAAAATTAAAATTTTGCATATTTTGTAGTGGAAAGCACAAGAATACCACGCAGGATGCAATATTGTTACGCTTTATGCAAAACAATCCAGACTTGGCAAAAGGATTTGCAAAAGGGGACCGTGTAAACTTGGAAGAGTTGTGGAAAGAACTTACCGTCGAATTAAATAGTAATGGTCCACCATCAAGGGATACATCTGGTTGGAAAAAGGTTAGCTACATGTTCAAATGAAATGAATTACTTTTAAGTGAATGGCAATTTCTATACAGGTGTGGATGGATTGGAAGGCATTAGTGAAACGAAAAATCGGGCATAATAGTTCGGAGGCCAGAGCGACTGGTGGTGGGCCATTTAACAAATTTGTGCTTACAAAAATGGCGGAGGCTGTTGGTCAGTTGTGTGGGATATTTGCAGTTATCGAAGGCGTTGAAAACGCACTGGATTTTGGTGATGAACACACAGAAGTAGAAACTATAGAAGACTATAATTTTCTGTTAGAAGAAAATGTTGCTTCCACCAGTAAGGATGCTTCCATTCAACGATGCAACGCTGCTACTCCTACTCCAAAGCGTCAGAAAGACACCAGTTGGAATGACATTATGAAACAGTGTATGAAAGGTCAGACTGATGCTATGGTGTCAATTGCGCACCAGCTCACAGAAATTTATAATGATGAAGAGCATATAAAGTGCTTAAAAGATTTAAAACTAGAACTTAAGGACACTAATCGTGAACTGAAGGAAATAAGGAAGAGCATTCAACACAATATCGAAGAAAAGGGTAAACATATTATTTATTATTTTCGAATGGAGCAGCTGAGAGAGGAGGAAATTGGAATTGGAATTGAAGTGGTTCCTTTTTTATTTTATTTTTAATAATTGAATTTTATAATTAATTTTTATAATTATTTTATAGTTTAAATTTAAGTACACAGAATGTGATGTTGATTTCTTTTTGTTTTTTCAATGAACTAAATATTTCATCTAATTAATAAAAAATGCATTTTAAGTTTTATTAAATAATTTTTTAATAATAAATATTTTTTTATTAAATAATTATTTTGAAAAAATGATATTTGATATTTTAATCACTAAAGTCGATTGGCGATATCATCTCTTATTGAGGCGGCTACGGAATCAGTTATTAATTCAGCCAAATCATCGTCATCGTTTTAATTTCCTATGTTTGTTTCTTCCATATCTTGTACATTAAAATGTCTGCAAATATTATGCAGTGCACAGCAAACGTTTATAATTCGAATTGCTTTTAGGGGCTGATACGGAAGAATATGAGCAAGACATCGAAAGCGACTTTTCAACACACCAATAGTTCTTTCAATTATATTTCTTGCTGATGCATGTCGTTCATTAAATCTGTGTTGACGTGTACTAGGCTGAGGATCCCTATAAGGAGTTAATAAAAATGGTTGAAGAGCATATCCTGCGTCACCCAACAACCAGTTGCCTCTTTCTCCATTGTCATAACAACGGAAAAAATAACTGCGAGCTTTACTAACGCTCCAAATTAGAGAATCGTGGCTAGACCCGGGCCGCCAGGCATCGATCGCTTTTATAACCATCTTATAATCACAAATCTATAAAAAATAGTAAATATATATAACGTTTTTCTATAGTAAGTTAGAAATACTTACAATCATAGCATTTACGCTGTAATAACCTTTTCTGTTATAGAACAGGTTTCCATCATTGTGCGGCTTAGTAATTTCCACGTAATTGCCGTCAACGCATCTTATAACACTGGGTATACCAAACTTTTGCATAAAATTACGCTTAGAAAAAGTAGGTTCGTCGTCGGTCATGGCTAATTTAATCCACTTAGGACAAATATATTTTTCTAAAATAATAATCACATGATTTAAAATTTTGCACGTGGTGCTCCAGGCCAAAGCCACATCGCTGTCTTTTCCAACCCCCCGTTGAAATCCGCTTTCTGCTAAAAATCTCAATATGGCAGCAAGCTGTATTTGTGCCGGAATGGAAGACTCGGGCAGCCTTAACTTTACACAATTTAAGAGGTCACGAAATGCATCCTTGTTAATGCGGTAATACTGTAAAAACCTAAATAAGTTGGACATATAAAAACTCATTAAAATATGTACTTGTTTTTGGGTACTTACATGGCTTCGTTGATATCCAAAGGATTTGAGTGATCTCGCTAAATCCTCCTCTGTAATTTTGCTTTCGCGAGTTTATTGTATCGATGCACCATGGACACTAACACCACATTCATTATTATTGTGTATTTTATTATTTTTCTATTATTATTTATGTATGTAGTTATTTTATGAATTATAAAGCAAGATTGTATTTATAATTTTAAAGTCACACAGAAAACATATATCACCTGTTTACGATTTTTGTTTTCGAAATTCATTCCATATGAAAAAATGTAACAGCAAACCACTTCTTTTGCAGAACATCAGAAATAAAAAGTTTACTTTTGAAATCGTATTTTACTTTCATTCTACTACTTTTCTGGAACATAGCCGTTTGTTTTATTTACAATTAACATCGTACGTTTTGGTTGGACCATCCTTTATAAGATACATATATAGATAACTTTTATTCAGTGTATTTCTGCAACACCAACTTTATGGATAATGTTAATTGATAATGCTGCTTTAGATATTTCCGTTCTCCACATATATAAAATTCAATATTTAGTATGAATGGAAGGCGCCGCTCCTACTTATGCAATTCACCCAGTTACTGGCTTATGATGTGTATTATTCATGACTTTGTTTGAACCTAATTTGGAAATATACTGTTATCGTTCTCAACATATACAAAAATTAATATTTACTTTTTATGGGAGGTTCGACGCCTACTTATCCAATTCCGTCAACTTTTGGACTGATGATTTGTATTGACTATGAATCTATTTGGACAAAATTCTAAAACTTTAGCTTTAACCGTTCTCAAGATATACTAAAATTAATATTTACTTTGTGTGGGAGTTACCACGCTCACTTGTCCAATTCCTCCCAGTTTTTGACTGATTTATTTTATTTTGTATAGCTGTGGTATTGCCCAGTTGGAACTTTTTAAATTTATATAGCATATAGTTCCTTCCAGACATACGGAGAGATAATGAAAAAATTTCAAGAAAATTGATTCAGCTATTTAGTCACATAAGTCGCAAACAAACATACAAACACGCATTCATTTTTGTATATAAGATGATGAAAAATCATAACAGAGTTATAATATGTTAATATTACAGGCAATTCTTTGCTCCTGCGGTTGAATGGAAATATATTCATATTTAGAAGAAAAAAGCTGATTTTCAAGTACAAAACTTTGCAAATTTATACAATTTCATTAAATTTGATACTCACTGTAACGTGAGCTAACAATTACCAACTAAATTACTAAATTTAACTAACTTTGCTAACTTAAAACTATGCTAATTCTATTATTATGCTTATTTTCTCCAGCCAATATCAGTAGTTCATGTGTTCATGAAAGTACCTACTGAACATGTACTTTTTACTGAAGTCTGTAATAACGTAGTTTATAGATTTCATTGTTAAATAAAAAAATGGGTTCATGTCCGCAGTGTCTTTTTATCAATTGGATGTGTCCAGCATCACTTGAGAATCCACGGACTAGTGGCTCCTTCAAATATGTCTCAGCATACCTCGCGATTTCCTCGTTCAGGTTTATGATTTAAGCCTTCTTGCTAGACTTTATTGAACGCCTGTGAAAGGTGGATAAATAGGGCAGAGCAATATTTTGTTTCCTCAAAAGCCCTTCTTATGGCAGTCACCAGTCCATTTTACTGTGCTTGCTTCTAAATCTAAATTGATTTGGAATACACTCGACTTCACTCAGTACTGGATGTAACTTTTTAATTAGTGGTTTTTCGAACAGCTTGGTTATATAAGACAATAGGCTTATTGACCTATATAAATCCATCTTTGTGGGTTCATAGATACAGGTGAAATTTTCCGTGTTCTTGGGTAATGTTCTAAGCGCAAAACAGCATTTTGAATACGGAGATAAATTATCTTTTCGTCAAACGAGGCGACTCTGTGATCATTTAATTGCTGATTTTATCAGCTCTGGGTTCTTGAGGCTAAGATCGCTGATAACGTTTTCAATGTCATGCATCTCCAATCTCAATAATAAGACTATACCAAACCGAAGTACTAAAACATGCAATTACAGACGTCGCCTACGATATTCGTGGTGAAAACCTGATCCAAATGTTCCGAAAATAAGTTCTCCTTCTTAAAGTCATCTGTCGCCCAGTTTTCATTAGATTTTCGCAACATAAGTCTGCTTATTACT
The DNA here is from genome assembly GCA_023159175.1 of Wohlfahrtia magnifica. Classification (NCBI taxonomy): domain Eukaryota; kingdom Metazoa; phylum Arthropoda; class Insecta; order Diptera; family Sarcophagidae; genus Wohlfahrtia; species Wohlfahrtia magnifica. Next base: position 191,079 of record JAKWBJ010000117.1, read on the forward strand.
GGTCTTTTTAGGTTTCAGCCCTGCACGTCATTAAGAGTAAGCTAAATATGCGATCACATGCAGATTTTCAAGATAATTGTATAAAGAAGCAGTCCTTCTCGATTCCAGCATATTTTTAAAATTTTTAGTACACTCATTTACTTCTTTCTTACTTTAGGGAGATCTATGCTGTTGCCATGTTTGCAGTGTTCTTCTGTTTAGCTTAGAACAGCTCCACATCCCCAGAGTGGCTGCTAGACAGCCATCTTGATATTTTCTTTGAGCTTCTATGTAGATTGATCAACGTCTATTGGAGTTCTAACTGGTAAGTTTTCGGAGCAGTTCGTGCTAAGGTATTTACTGAATTTATCCGCTTGCTTGTCTGTGTGAGCAACTAAGTGGGAACATAATTTGGTGAGAATATGGTAACAATCGCAGAAGAGTGGTCTAATAACAAATCTAGATTCGGCCTTAATCACTACTTCAGAAATACATTTCATAACACTAATCGGGTATCTTGGGCAGGTCAGTGGCTCAGTAGTTCGGTTGATCACTTGAAATCACATTAAGTCCTAATAAGATATTGCATAAAAAAATACATCCATTTGGACTTATTAGTCGAGATCGCCAATAAGTCGCCGGTTGCCAGGAGTCGGGGTCCCAGCGATTGAAAAACTTTCAATACTGCTCCTCAATAATAAAATATTTGGGTGGAAATTACACCGATGAAATCACTAATTTATGTAGAAAATCCCGAATACAAATTGTGATGGCCTAAAGATAGTCCTCGCAAAATTCTTTCACTATATAGCCCTTTATTCGCGATTTAGTAAATATCGCTAAACTTCCACATGCTCTTCCCTTGAATTTTTCGTATCCTAGATAAGCATGATGTCTATTAATTTGTTTTTTTGTTTGCTTTCCAAAAATATATTTTCAGACACTTCGTAATTTACTGAGTAAAGCTTCTAAAAGCATCTGCTGCACCTTCCGAATTTCCGTCATCATGCTCTTCACTTAATTGTTGAAAGTAATCATCATGTTATTCATGGTGTTGGTAAAAGTTGTTTGCGCCAGATTATCAATATCAGATTCCAGTCGACAAAAGTTGAATTCGCAAGATCCTACACTCAAGAGAAATATTATAGCTGCACTAGCTTTTTCAGCGGTTTTTGCTTCTAGCGATGGGTTTACAAATTTAAAAACGAGAGTTGTGTCAAATAAGAAGTTCGAAATAAAATTTAACAAAATTTCTATTCAATAAGTACTCTGGATAATTAAAGGAGTGGCATTTAAGGGAATTTCCGTTTCGGAAATATTTAAGGTAATTAAACGAACTAGGTAATTATGCTAATTAAATAATTAAGCGAATTAGTAAATAACGGGGAAGACAATTAAGCGTGCGGCAATTAAGCGAGTTATATTGTAGTATTAAAACAATAAACATTTAGTGGGTTTCACAAAAACTCAAAGTTATCAAATTGGTTTTTCGCTAGTTGCAAAATTATAACCGCACTTTAATAAATGAGCTTAAAAATTTAAGTGAATTACTTTATGATTTAATTTTTGTTGTTGTAAAAATAAGTGCAAGAATACGTTGTAGCACTCTACGCACTAGATTTAGGCGGACTGTCATCGACTCGCAAAAATCAATTACCGAAACTTTTAGTTCAGTTATGTTGCCGCATTGCTTATTACAACCAAAGATTTCACTAGGATGAACAAGCTTTTCATTTGCATTTTTCATGATATTTTCTCACATTTATTTAAAAAAATGGTTTAAGTTTAATGGACAAATATTATGTACACTGTCGAATTCATTTTTGTACTCGGGAAAAATAACTCTAGCGTCCCGAGGGCAGGGTATGCTTCCAAACCAACAAAGATCTTCTGTAAATGGTATATTTGTAACTTCACTTTGAACTTAATATTTAATATTTATTTTTTTAATACATTTTATCTTACTATTACATATATTAATATGGATTTGTATGAAAAATATTACGACCTGAATTTTCAGAACCTATCTAAAGTGTGCTTCAAAATGATAAGGTCACCTTAATATTTACTGAATTCATCCAAACTATAAAATGTTTTGTATGGTCACCTTATTAAAAAAAATTCTGTGTTCAAATAAGTGAATAATAAACCGGTTTTGCTTTTAGAGATGTACCATTATATTATGTTTATTTAAATTTATGTAAATAAGTGCAAAATTCAATGCGTCAAAATGATAAGGTCAGTGATTAATAAGCAATTAATCTAATCAGAAGGTATCACAATTGTTATTTTTTTTAATAATTTATAATTTAAATAATATCTGCACGGTATGGGTCGCGTGAAAGCTTTGTTACCTTATAAACAAGGACAAATTGTGGCACTTTTTTAAATGGATGGAGAGCTTAAAATTAAAGTGGCAATCAATACTAATAAGAATTCTAACAAATCTCATAAAAACTATGCCAAAACGGTGTGCGGAGGCCATAAAAAACAGAGTTTATTACACAAAGTACTGAAAAATGCTTAAGTTTCGAACAGCTACACGTTTTTGTTGTATTAATAATAATAATAATAATAATAATAATAATAATAATAATAATAATAATAATAATAATAATAATAATAATAATAATAATAATAATAATAATAATAATAATAATAATAATAATAATAATAATAATAATAATAATAATAATAATAATAATAATAATAATAATAATAATAATAATAATAATAATAATAATAATAATAATAATAATAATAATAATAATAATAATAATAATAATAATAATAATAATAATAATAATAATAATAATAATAATAATAATAATAATAATAATAATAATAATAATAATAATAATAATAATAATAATAATAATAATAATAATAATAATAATAATAATAATAATAATAATAATAATAATAATAATAATAATAATAATAATAATAATAATAATAATAATAATAATAATAATAATAATAATAATAATAATAATAATAATAATAATAATAATAATAATAATAATAATAATAATAATAATAATAATAATAATAATAATAATAATAATAATAATAATAATAATAATAATAATAATAATAATAATAATAATAATAATAATAATAATAATAATAATAATAATAATAATAATAATAATAATAATAATAATAATAATAATAATAATAATAATAATAATAATAATAATAATAATAATAATAATAATAATAATAATAATAATAATAATAATAATAATAATAATAATAATAATAATAATAATAATAATAATAATAATAATAATAATAATAATAATAATAATAATAATAATAATAATAATAATAATAATAATAATAATAATAATAATAATAATAATAATAATAATAATAATAATAATAATAATAATAATAATAATAATAATAATAATAATAATAATAATAATAATAATAATAATAATAATAATAATAATAATAATAATAATAATAATAATAATAATAATAATAATAATAATAATAATAATAATAATAATAATAATAATAATAATAATAATAATAATAATAATAATAATAATAATAATAATAATAATAATAATAATAATAATAATAATAATAATAATAATAATAATAATAATAATAATAATAATAATAATAATAATAATAATAATAATAATAATAATAATAATAATAATAATAATAATAATAATAATAATAATAATAATAATAATAATAATAATAATAATAATAATAATAATAATAATAATAATAATAATAATAATAATAATAATAATAATAATAATAATAATAATAATAATAATAATAATAATAATAATAATAATAATAATAATAATAATAATAATAATAATAATAATAATAATAATAATAATAATAATAATAATAATAATAATAATAATAATAATAATAATAATAATAATAATAATAATAATAATAATAA